>OX457086.1:19897389-19958661 GCA_949752835.1 Empis stercorea
ATCGATTTCGGCATGGCAAAAAACGATCAAAATTAACGATTTCGTAATGACAAAAAATACTCAAAAGGAACGATTTCGTCATTACAAAACATGTTCAAAATGACCGATTTGGTTATGGCAAAAATGCTCAAAATGAACGATTTCGGAATTACAAAAAATGCTCAAAACGAACGATTGCGGCATGCCAAAAAATGCCCAAAGTGAATTATTTCGTCATGGCAAAAAATGCTCAAAATGAAGGGTTTCGGCATGGCAAAAAACAATCAAAATGAACGATTTCGGCATGCCAAAAGATGCTCAAAATATCAGATTTCGGCTTTCCAAAAAATGCTCAAAATGATCGATTTCGTCATGACAAAAAATGCTCAAAATGAACGATTTCGGCATAGCAACAAACGATCAAAATTAACGATTTCGGAATGACAAAAAATTCTCAAAATGATCGATTTCGGAAGGCAAAAAATGCTCAAAATGAACGATTTCGGCATGGCAAAAAATGCTCAAAATGATCGATTTCGGAATGGCAAAAGTTGCTCAAAATGAACGATTTCGGCATGCCAAAAAATGCTCAAAGTTAACTATTTCGGCACGCCAAAAATTGCTCAAAATGAACGATTTTGGAATGACAAAATATGCTCAATAGGAACGATTTCGGCATGGCAAAATATGCTCAAAGTGACTTATTTCGTCATGGCAAAAAATGCTCAAAATGAACGATTTCGGCATTGCAAAAAATGTTCAAAATAAACGATTTCGGCATGGTAAAAAACCATCAAAATTAAAGATTTCGGCATGCCAAAAGATGCTCAAAATATTAGATTTCGGCATGCCAAAAAATGCTCAAAATGATCGATTTCGTAATGACAAAAAATGCTCAAAATGAACGATTTCGGCATAGCAAAAAACGATCAAAATTAACGATTTCGGAATGACAAAAAATGCTCTAAAGGAACGATTTCGGCATGTAAAAAAATGCTCGAAATGACCGATTTCGTCATGGCAAAAAATGCTCGTCATGGAAAAAGATGCTCAAAATGAACGATTTCGGCTTGCCAAAAATTGCTCAAAATTATCGATTTCGGAATGGCAAAAAAAGCTCAAAATTAACGATTTCGGCATGCCAAAACACGCTCAAAATGAACGATTTCGGCATGGCAAAAAATGCTCAAAATGACCCATTTCGTCATGGCAAAAAATGCTCAAAATGAACGATTTCGGCATGGCTAAAAACGATAAAAATTAACGATACCGGCATGGCAAAATATGCTCATAATATTAGATTTCGGCATGCCAAAAAATGCTCAAAATGATCGATTTCGTAATGGCAAAAAATGCTCAAAATGAACGATTTCGGCATAGCAAAAAACGATCAAAATTAACGATTTCGGAATGACAAAAAATGCTCTAAAGGAACGATTTCGGCATGCAAAAAAATGCTCGAAGTGACCGATTTCGTCATGGCAAAAAATGCTCAAAATGAACGATTTCGGAACGGCAAAAAATGCTCAAAATGAACGATTTCGGCATGGCAAAAAATGCTCAAAATGATCGATTTCGGAATGGCAGAAGTTGCTCACAATCGTCATGGCAAAAAATGCTCAAAATGAACGATTTCAGCATGACAAAAACTATCAAAATTAACAATTTCGGAATGACAAAAAATGCTCAAAAGGAACGATTTCGTCATGCCAAAACATGCTCAAAATGACCGATTTGGTTATGGCACAAATGCAAAAAATGAACGATTTCGGCATGGCAAAAAACGATCAAAATTAACAATTTCGGAATGACAAAAAATGCTCAAAACGAACGATTGCGGCATGCCAAAAAATGCCCAAAGTGAATTATTTCGTCATGGCAAAAAATGCTCAAAATGAAGGGTTTCGGCATGGCAAAAAACAATCAAAATGAACGATTTCGGCATGCCAAAAGATGCTCAAAATATCAGATTTCGGCTTTCCAAAAAATGCTCAAAATGATCGATTTCGTCATGACAAAAAATGCTCAAAATGAACGATTTCGGCATAGCAACAAACGATCAAAATTAACGATTTCGGAATGACAAAAAATTCTCAAAATGATCGATTTCGGAATGACAAAAAATGCTCAAAAGGAACGATTTCGTCATGCCAAAACATGCTCAAAATGACCGATTTGGTTATGGCACAAATGCAAAAAATGAACGATTTCGGCATGGCAAAAAACGATCAAAATTATGTATTTCGTCATGGCAAAAGATGCTCAAAATGAACGATTTCGGCATGCCAAAAATTGCTCAAAATTATCGATTTCGGAATGGCAAAAAATGCTCAAAATTAACGATTTCGGCATACCAAAACACGCTCAAAATGATCGATTTCGGCATGGCAAAAAACGATCAAAATTAACGATTTCGTAATGACAAAAAATACTCAAAAGGAACGATTTCGTCATTACAAAACATGTTCAAAATGACCGATTTGGTTATGGCAAAAATGCTCAAAATGAACGATTTCGGAATTACAAAAAATGCTCAAAACGAACGATTGCGGCATGCCAAAAAATGCCCAAAGTGAATTATTTCGTCATGGCAAAAAATGCTCAAAATGAAGGGTTTCGGCATGGCAAAAAACAATCAAAATGAACGATTTCGGCATGCCAAAAGATGCTCAAAATATCAGATTTCGGCTTTCCAAAAAATGCTCAAAATGATCGATTTCGTCATGACAAAAAATGCTCAAAATGAACGATTTCGGCATAGCAACAAACGATCAAAATTAACGATTTCGGAATGACAAAAAATTCTCAAAATGATCGATTTCGGAAGGCAAAAAATGCTCAAAATGAACGATTTCGGCATGGCAAAAAATGCTCAAAATGATCGATTTCGGAATGGCAAAAGTTGCTCAAAATGAACGATTTCGGCATGCCAAAAAATGCTCAAAGTTAACTATTTCGGCACGCCAAAAATTGCTCAAAATGAACGATTTTGGAATGACAAAATATGCTCAATAGGAACGATTTCGGCATGGCAAAATATGCTCAAAGTGACTTATTTCGTCATGGCAAAAAATGCTCAAAATGAACGATTTCGGCATTGCAAAAAATGTTCAAAATAAACGATTTCGGCATGGTAAAAAACCATCAAAATTAAAGATTTCGGCATGCCAAAAGATGCTCAAAATATTAGATTTCGGCATGCCAAAAAATGCTCAAAATGATCGATTTCGTAATGACAAAAAATGCTCAAAATGAACGATTTCGGCATAGCAAAAAACGATCAAAATTAACGATTTCGGAATGACAAAAAATGCTCTAAAGGAACGATTTCGGCATGTAAAAAAATGCTCGAAATGACCGATTTCGTCATGGCAAAAAATGCTCGTCATGGAAAAAGATGCTCAAAATGAACGATTTCGGCTTGCCAAAAATTGCTCAAAATTATCGATTTCGGAATGGCAAAAAAAGCTCAAAATTAACGATTTCGGCATGCCAAAACACGCTCAAAATGAACGATTTCGGCATGGCAAAAAATGCTCAAAATGACCCATTTCGTCATGGCAAAAAATGCTCAAAATGAACGATTTCGGCATGGCTAAAAACGATAAAAATTAACGATACCGGCATGGCAAAATATGCTCATAATATTAGATTTCGGCATGCCAAAAAATGCTCAAAATGATCGATTTCGTAATGGCAAAAAATGCTCAAAATGAACGATTTCGGCATAGCAAAAAACGATCAAAATTAACGATTTCGGAATGACAAAAAATGCTCTAAAGGAACGATTTCGGCATGCAAAAAAATGCTCGAAGTGACCGATTTCGTCATGGCAAAAAATGCTCAAAATGAACGATTTCGGAACGGCAAAAAATGCTCAAAATGAACGATTTCGGCATGGCAAAAAATGCTCAAAATGATCGATTTCGGAATGGCAGAAGTTGCTCACAATCGTCATGGCAAAAAATGCTCAAAATGAACGATTTCAGCATGACAAAAACTATCAAAATTAACAATTTCGGAATGACAAAAAATGCTCAAAAGGAACGATTTCGTCATGCCAAAACATGCTCAAAATGACCGATTTGGTTATGGCACAAATGCAAAAAATGAACGATTTCGGCATGGCAAAAAACGATCAAAATTATGTATTTCGTCATGGCAAAAGATGCTCAAAATGAACGATTTCGGCATGCCAAAAATTGCTCAAAATTATCGATTTCGGAATGGCAAAAAATGCTCAAAATTAACGATTTCGGCATACCAAAACACGCTCAAAATGATCGATTTCGGCATGGCAAAAAACGATCAAAATTAACGATTTCGTAATGACAAAAAATACTCAAAAGGAACGATTTCGTCATGCTGTTGTGAATTGAGGCACCCTGTGCTTCAATTCACAACGGAAATTATAAAATTCCAATCCATTTCAAAATAAATTAAATTATTAAAATTAATTAATAAAAAACAAAAGTTTCAAATTACGCGTTGCTCGTGCACAGAGAAATAATTTAATTTAATTAATAATAATTTCTCTGTGCTGACAACGCGTAAAATCAATCAGCCAATTAAATCGGAATTGATTTTAAATATTTTGTTGGAGAAGCTGATTGGTTTTCCAAAATCTTATTGGAAAGATTTTGGAAAGCCAAAAAAGCTCTCCAACAAAATAAAAAAGAAAGAAAAATTAAAATCAAGGCAGTTGATCGGTTAGTCAGTCGATCGGTTAAAATTGTTAATTAAAAGTTCAGACAATCGGGAAAAGTGATGAGATTTATATTTTTCAATCAAATTTAGTCAGTTGGTTTATATTTAACTTTTATTTAATTAAAATTGGTTAAAGTAAATATAATTGAAATAATTTAAATTATTGGTAAAAGTTTTAAGAATTAAATAAAATTTGTGAAGAATATTTTGTAAATTTCGGTTATTTTAGTACTCAAATAGTTTATCAATTTAGAATTGTAAAAAACTGAATCAAGAAACTAAAGTTATATTTTAAACTAAATAAAATTCAGTCAATAAAAAAAAAAGTAAAGTTATATGTTAAAAAAAAAACTAAATCAGTTAAAATAATTATGATTTATTTATATTAAATTATAACTAAATAAAAATTGTAATAAGTGAATAAAAATTAAAACATTATTTGAATTATTAATAAATAGTTAAAGTTTAGAACCAAAAACAAGTATTTTATTTTAAAAAGACGAAAAGTTAAGTTTAAAATAAAAGGTGAGATAAACATTTAAAAGAAAACAGTATTTATGATTGTAATAATTTATTATACAACATTGGCGCTGCGGACAGGATGAGAAGTACGTTTCTCATCCAAAAGAATTTGTGTAAAGGTAAAACGGGAGATTAAAGCTAAATAAAAATAAAAAATATTATCATAAAATAAAAGTGGACTAAAAATAGTAAAAAAAAAAAAAATATAATAATTTAACGTTAAATAAAATCTTATAAATAATTATTATAAATTTTTTTTTTGTAAAAAAAAAAAAAATAAAAGTAGCAGTAATTTTAATAAAGCATTTTTATCAATAATAAAATTTAACATCAGTGGTAGCAGAACAAACAGTAGAAGCAGTTAAAAGTTGCAGTAAAAGAAGCAGAAAAGATTTTTTGCAGCAAAGTAGCGGAAGAAGCAGAAAAACTTAAAAAAAAAAAAAATTTTATATATTAAAGTAGTAAGTTATTTTTTCTAACTATATTAAAATATACAAATTTCAAATATTTTTTTTATATACGAAAATATATAAAACACGCTGTTTATAATATTTTAAAAAAAAAATAAAATATATGTATATACAATCATAAAATTATATATATATATTATAACAAAACAGAAAATAATAAATCAATTTTTTTTGATAAAAAATAAAAAAAAAAATTTATTTTATATAAAAATGAATAACAAATTAGGAAGATTCAGTTCTTCGTTATTTTATATAATTATCATTACTCCAAATCTAATTGTTTTAATAATGGAGAATAATAAAATTTATTTTTTGGCTAATTATTAAATTAAAATTGACAAATATAAAAAATTAAATTAATTAAAATATGAAATTAAATTATTAATGCAAAATTTATAGAAAATTGATTAAAGTTAAATTTGTTAAAATTTTGGTTGAAATAACAAATTATTCGAATAAATAAAAAATAAAAGAAAAATAATGTTAAAATTGATTTGATTAATTTTTTGTATTAGATTCATTAAAATTATTAAAGTATAAATGTAAAATTGTTAAATTTGGATTTACCTTTTATTGATTTAAAGTAGAAAAGGTATTAAAACAAAAAAAAAAATATCTAAAAAAAAAATGGCCAAAAAATAAAATTAAAATTTTTAAATAAAAAAAAAAAATATATATAAAATAATAAATATATAAAATCCTTAAGAAAATTATAAAAATATATATATAAAAAAAATCCTTTTTTTAAATTCCTAGTGAATCAGAAAAAAAAATCTTTATATACAAAGTCCAAATAAAATAAAATGCATATATAAAAAAAAAAACCCCTAAAATAATATATGTATAAATATACATATACAAAAAAATGATATTTTTTCCTTATATACTTCCAAAAACCTTAACCTATCCCAATATCTGACCTAAATTCATTTTCTCTCTTCAATTTAAAAAAAAAAATAAATAAGTATATAATAAATATTTTTTTTGGGGTACACATACATAGGTATATAAAAAATAATAAGTAAATGTTTTATACCTATACAATGGAAAATGATAAATTATTAAACATTATTATCACATATTATATTTGTATTCATAAAAGTTTTTTTTTATTCTCCAAGTATAAATTGCAAATTGTGCGTTTTTGATCAATTTGAATTTATAAATTTTATAATAAAGTTTTGTTTACGTGAAATATAATATACATAGAAGTGTATTATTATCAAAGTAAAATCGACAAAAAATAGGGTAACAAAACTAATTACGGTGTAAAAGGTTAAGTTTATTTAATTTAATACAAAACTGTGTACAGAAAGTGCAAAATAAAATTGTGCACTAAGTTGACACAGGGCTGTGTAAAAATAAAGAACTTAATAAAAAATTTTTTTTTTATAAGTGTTAAAAAATTTTTTTTAATAAAAATTGGTTTTAATAACCAACATTTTTTTTCGTTACCCTATATTTTCATTTTATATTAAAAATTCATTTATTTTTTGTTCGTAATGACGAAAATTATATATACATATATATAAAATGATATATATATATATTTTCAATTTACGTTTGTTCATTTTTATATAAAATATTATTGTCAACTTAAATTGATATTAATATAAATATTTTAAATGACGTACGTAAGTTTCATTAGAACAAAGCGCGTTTTTTTTTGTAACTTAACATAGAAAAATTTTTTCTTGGAGCAAACAAATTTTCTATTATGAAAATTAATAAATTTTTTTTTGGGAATGAAAAATTTTTTTACATAAATTTAGGAGTTGGAATTTCCTACTAATTTTCTGTTTGTTTGAGAAACAAAATTTTTTATTATTGCATATTTTTAGGGAATGAGAAAAAAAAAAAAATAAAATAAAAATAAAGGAGTATGTTATTTTGAATAAAAATTATAGAATGATTTTTTAAATAAAATAAAATAAATAAAGGAAAGTACATAAAATTTTTAGAAAAAATAAAATAAATTTTTTCGACCCCTAAAATAAATTTTTTCAGAACTTTTTATATCAAATGACCCCTAAAATAAAAGAAAAAATTTTACTAAAATTCAAATAAAAGAGAAATGACCCCTAAATCGTAATATAAAAAAAAGCATATATAAATTATTGTTGTTGTTTAAAATTTTTTTTTTAAACTAATGTCGCAAAATTCAAAACCCCCAACGTTGGCGCAATCAATTTTAAAATTTTCAAAGAGAATATCAACATTTTCATTTTTAAATTCAAGTCCGGAATTTGAAAATTCGGACGAACAAACTAAAACAAACGTAGAAAATATAGAAGCGGAACCAAATTTAGAAGTATTGGATAGTAATAATTTTGTTGATTTTTTACATCAAGTACAAGGAGAAAATAGAAAAAGAAAATATATCAGAAAATAGAAAAAGTTTTAGAACAAAAGAATATCAGAAAATAGAAAAAGTTTTAGAACATTGAGGTCAGGAGTAAAATATAACAGAATTGGCCCAATAAGGAAAACAAGAAAAACTAGAAGAAATAAAGTTATAATTGCCAAAACGGAAAGGAAAAGTTTGAATATAAAAACAAGTGACAAGATGAATCCAATAAACGACCCCCATTATTTTAATTTCCAAAAGGTAAATAATACAAATAGAACAATAAATAAACCGGGACCATCAGGATTAAACTCGACCCCTATTCCACCACCACCACCAATGGCACACCGAGATGAATACGTTGCGGAAAATTTTACAAACGACAACTCATATCATTTGGAACCAACATTGTTACCAGTTGAAAAAATAATAAAAACATTTCTGGTACAAGTTCCAACATTTTCGGGTGTAGGATTGGACATTGAGAATGAGTTGAACAATTTTCTCGAATTAGCTCATCAAGCGTACGAATTGACCAGAGATGAACAAAAGGGAATATTATTAAGAATTTTAATAACAAGTAAACTGACTGGTGCAGCCAACGCACTTTTCAGATATGCCAACGTTGAAAACTTTAACCAATATAAAGATATTTTACGTAATCGTTTCATAGAGAGTAAAGATATGGCTACATTAGCATCAGAAATGATGGGAATGTACCAATACGAAAACGAATCAGTGGAATTATTTGGGGAACGAATAGCAGAAAAATTGGCGGCATATAGAAATAGAGTCAATGAAAGGTATCAAAACGAGGGACGAGCCTTAATAAACGAAATGGAAATAACCGCAAAAAGAATATTTTTAGGAGGACTGCGTTCATCAGAATTGAAACAATATTTAATTTTTAAAAACCCCGAAAACTTAAGAGTGTCCATAGGAGCGGCTCGACAGTACTTGAATGAAACAAGGAACTTAGGAAATATAGGGAGTTCGGATAAAAATAGTAGTAATAATCAAGGGGACCAAATGATGAATTTATTAACCAATATGATGAAAAAATTAAATGAAAATGGCGGACATGGGCAACAACCAAATAATAACCGGTTAAATCATGGAAACAATTTTAGAAATAATAGTAATAATAATTATTTCCGGGGAACAACAGGTAACTTTAAATACAACAACAACAACAACAATAATGCACAATTTACAAATAATAATAATTATAATAATAATAATAAACAATTCTCAAACAATAGTAGCAACTATAATTTTAATAACAACAATAAGACCCCTAACAGAAATTACAACATGGTTAGTGGTAATAATTTTCCAAATAACAATAAAAATAATACAAGCAATTATAATAGTAATTATAATAATAATTACAATAATAATAACAATCGGAATAATAATGGTAATAATAATAATGGTAACAACAAAGTGCCATTTAAAGGAACATCTGCAACTACGACAATTAAATGTTTCAAGTGTGGTAAACCGGGACATATTAGTAGGGAATGTACTTGGGAAGCACCACAAAATATAAATTCTTCAATTCTACGATGCACACACTGCGGAATGAATGGACATACTTCCACTCATTGTTTCAAATTGCGATCAGGAAATGTCAATACAACAAATCAGAGAGTACTTGCATTAGACAGTGAAAATATAGCTGAAAATCAATGTGACTGGTGTGCACGAAAAGGTCATAAAATCGTGCATTGCGAAGCACGTCAAGCATATGAATCTAAAAAAGCGTTGGAATCGGGAAACGAGGATGGAGTGAACTAAAAAAGCCCAGCTCATTCCTCCAAAAGGGCGAAGAAACCATCTTACAGGAGCCCATAGTTCAATTATCATTAGATATAGCTAAAAAAGATAAAATTAAATTATTGGTAGATACGGGAGCACAAGTTAGTTTGATAAAAAATACAACTTTAAAAAAAGGAACACCTATACTAACAAATGATAAAACAAATTTAAGTACAATAACAAAAAATGTAAGCTCCACTATAGGTTCCTGTGAAGGAAAATTTTTATTAGGAAATAATTTCACTTGCAAATTTCAAGTCACAGATAATGACATAAATTTACCTGTTGATGGTATTTTAGGAAATAATTTTTTATCTTCAAATTGTAATATTTTAGGACCAGAACAAAAACTTCATTTTCCAAAAACGGAAAATAATACAACAGAATTCTGTATTCCATTTATAAGGAAAAATAAAATAGGTATAATAAATTCGCATTACATTGAGAATCCATTTAAACAATTAGATCAAGTTAAAATAAAAGAAATTCAGGGAATTTTCGACAACATAAAAAGTAAGTTTTATAAAAATAAGGATGAAATCTTATTAGACGAAGATAAATCCAAGGTAAAAGAAGAGGAAGAGAAAGTGATTAAGAAAAAGGAATTTTTTAACATTACTGAAGAAAATGTTGAAAAAATTGTTGAAATAAAAGAAGAAATAAATGATGAAATTATATTAGTTAATGCGGAAATCACAGATGATTCAGTGGAAGTTAGTGATAGTGATTTAAATAATAAAATAAATGTTGGAGAAATTTATGGAGAAAAAATTGAAACAGGAAATATTTTAAATGATGAAAAGATTATAATGGATAACGTTAATGTAAAAAATGTAATGAGAAAAAATGGAGAAATATGGATTCCGGCGCGTATGGAAAAATTAATAAGTTTACCTACAACAGAAGTGGGAGAATTTTTTTGTAAAGCACAACAACTAAAACCAGGTGTATTATTAGGAAATTGTTTGGTTGAAGCAAAAAATAATACGGTAAAGGTATGTATAGCCAACGTAAGTAATGAAGAAGTAAAAATTGAAGATATAAAACTTAAATTGACTCCTATAGAAAATTTTCATATAAGACCCCTAAAAAATGAAACTTCTAAGTATATAAAAAATGGACCCCTAAAGACTCATGAAATTAAAAGCAAAAAAGAAAAAAAACCCCGAGGGAGACGCAAGGATACACCATTGGCGGATATATTTAGATTATTTGAAGAAGACAGCTGTATCAATTATCAGGAAGACGAAACAGAAAATAAAGCTGTTAAAGAGAGAATTGAATCTCTGAAGAAAATTTTAAAAAATAATTCAATATTAACAACAGAAGAACAAAATACAATAGATAAAATTTGTGAAGAATGTAATGACATTTTCCATTTACCAGGAGAGAGATTAACTCATACTGATGTTATTACATACAAAATAAGAACGACCCCGGAACAAATACCAATCAATAGCAGGCAGTACAGATTAGCGGAATGTCACAAAAAGGTGATTAATGAAGAAATAAAAAATTTATTAGAAGAAGAAATAATACAACCAAGTCGGAGTCCTTGGAATTCACCTTTACTGGTTGTTCCAAAAAAGGCTGGACCGGAGGGAGAAAAAAGATACAGAGTGGTAGTAGATTTTAGGAAAATTAATGAGGTGACATTGGGAGACGCTTTCCCCCTACCAAGGATAGCAGACATAATAGATCAATTAGGAGGATCTGTGTATTTTTCAACATTGGATCTAGCAAGTGGATACCATCAAGTAGCAGTAGACCCCGAAGACAGAGAAAAAACGGCTTTCAGCACTATTTTCGGACATTACGAATTTAAACGAATGCCTTTTGGCTTATCAGGTGCACCAGCAACATTTCAGCGATTAATGAACCACATTTTATCCGGTTTACAAGGTTTTAAGTGTTTTGTATATTTAGATGACATTGTTATCTATGGAAGAACTTTAAAGGATCATGACGAAAAACTTAGAGCAGTATTTGACAGATTAAGGGAAAATAACTTGAAGCTTCAGCCAGAAAAATGTAAATTTCTCAAGAAGGAAGTTATTTATTTAGGTTATAGAATTACAACGGACGGAATATTACCGAATCCAGAAAAAACAAAGTGTGTTGCTGAACACCCAGTACCTAAAACAACAAAACAATTACAATCGTTTTTGGGGCTGGTAAACTATTATCGTGCAAGTATGCCATTTTTAGCGGAAAAGGGTGAACCATTGTATCAAATGGCATCAAAAAATAAAAAATACGAATGGACAGAGATACATCAGAAGGCGTTTGAGGAAATAAAAAAGTTGTTAACGTCACCACCTATATTAAAATATCCTGATTTTACAAAACCGTTTTTATTAACTACTGACGCCAGTAACCATGCACTAGGAGCAGTTTTGTCGCAAGGGGAGGTAGGCAAGGATTTACCAATATCATATGCAAGCAGGGTGTTAAATAAAGCAGAAAGAAATTATGCTACAATAAATAAGGAAATGTTGGCGGTTTATTGGGCAATAAAAAACTTTAGATGCTATTTATTAGGAAAGGAATTTAACATCTATACTGATCATAAGCCACTTATCAGTGAATACAAGAAAAAAGACCCCGAAGGAAAAATAAATAGATGGAAAACGAGATTAGCAGAATATAATTTTAAAATATTATACAAACCAGGTAAATTAAATACTAATGCCGATGCTTTAAGTAGAATTCCAGAAGAGGAGAATAATGAAGTAACAAAGACATTTGCTATAACGAGGGCAAAAACTCGACAAAAAGAAATAGAAATTTTAAATACAAAAGAAGAAAATATAAAGTTGGACAAAACAATGGAAATTGACAAAATGGATGAAACTTTGAATGAGGAACAAGAATTAATACCAGAAAATACCGAAAAAATAATGTTAAACAACAGAGAAGAAATACTAGCTGTTTTAAAGGAATATCATGACTCCCCTTTAGGAGGTCATGCTGGAATCACAAAAACGTATTTAAGGATAAAACAATTTTATTTTTGGAAGAAAATGTTAGCAGATATATACAATTACATTAAAAAATGCCCCAAATGTCAGAAAAATAAAAGAGGTCGGATCACAAAGATGCCAATGATTCTGACAAGGACAGCTTTAAAACCATTTGATCGTGTATATATGGATATAGTAGGACCTTTTCCTATAACTCTAAAAGGGAACAAATATATATTAACCTTTCAGGATGATTTAACGAAAATATTGGATGGTATTCCTATTTCAAATCAAGAAGCAGAAACGGTGGCTGAAGTATTTTATACTAAAATAATTTTAAAATATGCACTAATTCCTAAAGAATTATTGACGGATCAAGGTACCAATTTCACTAGTAAACTACTTCAACAATTATGCAAAATACTAAAAATAAAAAAGATTCAGACTACTGCATATCATCCACAAACTAATGGTTCACTAGAACGTCGACATGGACCACTAGTTGAATATTTAAAAATATTTGTAAATGAAAATCCTCAAACTTGGGATGATTGGGTAGCTGAAGCAACTTTCGTACACAATCACACTCCACACATAGGTACCAAGTTCTCACCTTTATTTGCATTGTATGGTTTTTCGGAGCCTTTACCTAGTAGTCTTAAAAGGCAACCTGAACCTTTATATAATTTTGATGATTTTTGTCTATCAATGAAAGCAAGAATGCAACGAGTACATGAAATAGCGAGAACAAATCTAAATTTAAGCAAAGTTAAATCGAAAATTTATTATGACAAAAATGAAAAGGTAGAAAAATTCGAAATAGGTGATAAGGTATTATTATTGAATCCAGCAAAGATTCACAAATTGAGCGAAAATTGGTTAGGACCATATGAGGTGGTAGGTTCGGATCAAGTAAACTCCTTAATTAAAATTAACAAAAAAGTTAGAAATGTACATAATAATAGATTAAAAAGATGGAAGGATTAAGGAATTTTTTTTATATAAGCCACTTCTATAACTAAAGACTAAATCTCTTGTTTTCTTTTGGTATATTTTTAGCACCATGTTTTATTTATTGAAAATTATATTGGGAGTATTATGCATATTAACCAAGGCAACAATTTCAGTTGTTATAATTTCCTCATTTTCTTCCACTCTTTCTAAAAGATATAAAAAAAAATATATATTAATTTTTTTTTTGAAATTTAGGGTATAAATTTTTAATACATACCAATTGTTTTAAAACGCTGGAGGATAACAATGCATTTTTTTAATCTAAATAAAATGAAGAATAAAGTTAATAAATTATAAAAAATATGGAAATATATAAAAAAATATATATACTTACTGAAACGACATATTTTTTTTGTGTTGTATATTTTATTTTCACTAATCACAGTAAAGTATGAAATTATACTGAATTAATTATTTAATAAGGCATTAAAAAATTAATTATGCATCCAAAAAGTGCATTGGATAGCACAAAATTATCAATTTTTTTTTCTTAATACATTTATTTTACATAAACCCCTAATGTACAAATACATAAGCGGATGGAAATTTCAATTATGTATATAAGAGAATTGTGGGCATTAATAAACATTCCTTAAGTTTATTGCATACATATTAATATACGAATTTTTTTTTTGAAATTTTTACGGTGAGAGAAATAAGGTGGATTTATAAAAAAAAAGAGAGAGTTCATTTAGAATAATTTATATTTATGTCTTATTTAATACATAATAGTTGTGTATCATTAATAATAAATTTTTATATGTCATGGGTTTCTTTTTAATAATTAAAATACTACAACATAAAACAAAATTTCGTGGTGATACAAAGTCAATGGGATATTTTATAGGTTTTACTATATGGATAGTAATGTTTAAATAATATATATTACAAATCATTAATTTCTGTTTAATTTATATATTATCCCAACTTTAATCTAAATGATAATTAGTTCTTTCTTTCTTTTCTTTGTATTTTATAAAGTAGAACACTTAATTATATTCTATTTTTCGATTTTTTTTAACATTTGATTTAATCATATCTTCAATTTTCAAAGTTAGCTCAGACAACTGACCCAAACTTTTAATTTAGATTACGTTTTAAAAAACATATTTAATTTTCTTTTTTTAAACCTGTTTAAAATGTATTCAATTTTTTTTAATCAAACACATAAACTTTTATTTCTATTAAAATCTAACAACTTTTATTTAATTTATTTTATAGACATATTTTCAAATTGTAGTAAAATCATATAAATATTTTTTTTAATTATGTTATGTTCATTTTTTTTGTATCTCTCTTCACAACCTTCTGAAAAGTAAACAAAATGTATAAAACAATTTATTTCTAGGAAATTTTATTTACTTACGGTAATTTATGATTATTATGTTTAGGGCGATAAGCCCTAAATAGATAATTGGTAACCACCAAGGAAGATACCTTCCGAGGTGGAATATTCTCCTTATTTTTTGGAAAAACCACGGTCGTGGCTAGACTCGCTACACTGCCGTTATCAGACATAATTAATTAATTGCACTAAATTTTTTAACTTTTATATTATAATTATGTATAGTAAGCATTATTAAATAAAAAAAAAAAAAAAACCCACAGGGTAATTAAGTTTTTTTTTTAAAAAAAATTTTTTTTGGGAAAAATTTTTTGGGATAAAATAGGAAGGGGAGCGTGAACGCTCAAAAACAAATAATAGGGATAATATAGAAAATAAAAAATCTTATTCTTATTCCTTAAATTCCTATTCCTTTTCTTAAATTTTTAATATATATATGCAATTTTTTTTGTTTATATAAATAAAATAAATTTATAATTAAAAATAATTTACAAAACTATTAACCATTAATTTTTATAAAACAAAAGGATTTTTTTTAATATAAAATATTTGTTATAGAATTTGATAAAATAAAATATTATATAAAATCGATAAGATTGTAACTGTATTGAAATAAATAATAAAAAATATAATAAATGTAAAGAAAAAATAATTACAAAAATATAAAATATTTAGTAAAAATATATAAACTTCAAATAAAAATTATAAATATATAAATAAAATTAAAAGAAATTTATTAAATTAAAGAAAAAATGTACAAAAGAAAAAGTAGTATACAAAGATATAATAATTTTTTAGTAAAAAATACTTAACAATATTTACAAAAAAAATGTTTAAAAAATATATATATATATAAAAAGTAAATAAAAAAAAAAAAAAAATTTTTAAAATACAAAAATATATTAATAAAAGAAATTGTTAGTAAATATATACAAATATACATAGTTTTTATTAAAAACAATATATAAAAAAAATATATATATATAATTTTAAAATATCAGAGTCGAAGAAAAATTTCTCCGACCCGTATATTTTTTCTAAGAGGGAAGGTGTTGTGAATTGAGGCACCCTGTGCTTCATTTCACAACGGAAATTATAAAATTCCAATCCATTTCAAAATAAATTAAATTATTAAAATTAATTAATAAAAAACAAAAGTTTCAAATTACGCGTTGCTCGTGCACAGAGAAATAATTTAATTTAATTAATAATAATTTCTCTGTGCTGACAACGCGTAAAATCAATCAGCCAATTAAATCGGAATTGATTTTAAATATTTTGTTGGAGAAGCTGATTGGTTTTCCAAAATCTTATTGGAAAGATTTTGGAAAGCCAAAAAAGCTCTCCAACAAAATAAAAAAGAAAGAAAAATTAAAATCAAGGCAGCTGATCGGTTAGTCAGTCGATCGGTTAAAATTGTTAATTAAAAGTTCAGACAATCGGGAAAAGTGATGAGATTTATATTTTTCAATCAAATTTAGTCAGTTGGTTTATATTTAACTTTTATTTAATTAAAATTGGTTAAAGTAAATATAATTGAAATAATTTAAATTATTGGTAAAAGTTTTAAGAATTAAATAAAATTTGTGAAGAATATTTTGTAAATTTCGGTTATTTTAGTACTCAAATAGTTTATCAATTTAGAATTGTAAAAAACTGAATCAAGAAACTAAAGTTATATTTTAAACTAAATAAAATTCAGTCAATAAAAAAAAAAGTAAAGTTATATGTTAAAAAAAAAACTAAATCAGTTAAAATAATTATGATTTATTTATATTAAATTATAACTAAATAAAAATTGTAATAAGTGAATAAAAATTAAAACATTATTTGAATTATTAATAAATAGTTAAAGTTTAGAACCAAAAACAAGTATTTTATTTTAAAAAGACGAAAAGTTAAGTTTAAAATAAAAGGTGAGATAAACATTTAAAAGAAAACAGTATTTATGATTGTAATAATTTATTATACAACAATGCCAAAACATGCTCAAAATGACCGATTTGGTTATGGCACAAATGCAAAAAATGACCGATTTCGTCATGGCAAAAAATGCTCAAAATGAACGATTTCGGCATGGCAAAAACTATCAAAATTAACGATTTCGGAATGACAAAAAATGCTCAAAATGAACGATTTCAGCATGACAAAAACTATCAAAATTAACAATTTCGGAATGACAAAAAATGCTCAAAAGGAACGATTTCGTCATGCCAAAACATGCTCAAAATGACCGATTTGGTTATGGCACAAATGCAAAAAATGACCGATTTCGTCATGGCAAAAAATGCTCAAAATGAACGATTTCGGCATGGCAAAAACTATCAAAATTAACGATTTCGGAATGACAAAAAATGCTCAAAATGAACGATTTCGGCATGGAAAAAAATGCTCAAAATGATCGATTTCGGAATGGCAAAAGTTGCTCAAAATGAACGATTTCGGCATGCCAAAAAATGCTCAAATTTAACTATTTCTGCACGCCAAAAATTGCTCAAAATGAACGATTTCGGAATGACAAAAAATGCTCAAAAGGAACAATTTCGGCATGCCAAAATATGCTCAAAGTGACCTATTTCGTCATGGCAAAAAATGCTCAAAATGATCGATTTCAGCATGACAAAAAATGTTCAAAATAAACGATTGGCAAAAAACCATCAAAATTAACATGGCAAAAAACCATCAAAATTAACGATTTCGGCATGCCAAAAGATGCTTAAAATATTAGATTTCGGCATGCAAAAAAATGCTCGAAATGACCGATTTCGTCATGGCAAAACATGCTCAAAATGACCGATTTGGTTATGGCAAAAATGCTCAAAATGAACGATTTCGGAATTACAAAAAATGCTCAAAACGAACGATTGCGGCATGCCAAAAAATGCCCAAAGTGAATTATTTCGTCATGGCAAAAAATGCTCAAAATGAAGGATTTCGGCATGGCAAAAAACAATCAAAATGAACGATTTAAAAAACCATCAAAATTAAAGATTTCGGCATGCCAAAAGATGCTCAAAATATTAGATTTCGGCATGCCAAAAAATGCTCAAAATGATCGATTTCGTAATGACAAAAAATGCTCAAAATGAACGATTTTGGCATAGCAAAAAACGATCAAAATTAACGATTTCGGAATGACAAAAAATGCTCTAAAGGAACGATTTCGGCATGTAAAAAAATGCTCGAAATGACCGATTTCGTCATGGCAAAAAATGCTCGTCATGGAAAAAGATGCTCAAAATGAACGATTTCGGCTTGCCAAAAATTGCTCAAAATTATCGATTTCGGAATGGCAAAAAAAGCTCAAAATTAACGATTTCGGCATGCCAAAACACGCTCAAAATGAACGATTTCGGCATGGCAAAAAATGCTCAAAATGACCCATTTCGTCATGGCAAAAAATGCTCAAAATGAACGATTTCGGCATGGCTAAAAACGATAAAAATTAACGATACCGGCATGGCAAAATATGCTCATAATATTAGATTTCGGCATGCCAAAAAATGCTCAAAATGATCGATTTCGTAATGGCAAAAAATGCTCAAAATGAACGATTTCGGCATAGCAAAAAACGATCAAAATTAACGATTTCGGAATGACAAAAAATGCTCTAAAGGAACGATTTCGGCATGCAAAAAAATGCTCGAAGTGACCGATTTCGTCATGGCAAAAAATGCTCAAAATGAACGATTTCGAAATGGCAAAAAATGCTCAAAATGATAGATCAAAATGAACCATTTCGGCATGGCAAAACTTGCCCAAAATGACCGATTTGGTTATGGCAAAAAATGCTCAAAATGAACGATTTCGGCATGGCAAAAAATGCTCAAAATGACCTATTTCGTCATGGCAAAAAATGCTCAAAATGAACGATTTCGGCATGGCTAAAAACGATAAAAATTAACGATATCGGCATGGCAAAATATGCTCAAAATATTAGATTTCGGCATGCCAAAAAATGCTCAAAATGATCGATTTCGTAATGGCAAAAAATGCTCAAAATGAACGATTTCGGCATAGCAAAAAACGATCAAAATTAACGATTTCGGAATGACAAAAAATGCTCTAAAGGAACGATTTCGGCATGCAAAAAAATGCTCGAAGTGACCGATTTCGTCATGGCAAAAAATGCTCAAAATGAACGATTTCGGAACGGCAAAAAATGCTCAAAATGAACGATTTCGGCATGGCAAAAAATGCTCAAAATGATCGATTTCGGAATGGCAGAAGTTGCTCACAATGAACGATTTCGGCATGCCAAAAAATGATCAAAGTTAACTATTTCGGCATGCCAAAAATTGCTCAAAATGATGCTCAAAAGGAACGATTTCGGCATGCCAAAAAATGCTCAAATTTAACTATTTCTGCACGCCAAAAATTGCTCAAAATGAACGATTTCGGAATGACAAAAAATGCTCAAAAGGAACAATTTCGGCATGCCAAAATATGCTCAAAGTGACCTATTTCGTCATGGCAAAAAATGCTCAAAATGAACGATTTCAGCATGGCAAAAAATGTTCAAAATGAACGATTTCGGCATGGCAAAAAACCATCAAAATTAACAATTTCGGCATGCCAAAAAATGCTTAAAATATTAGATTTCGGCATGCAAAAAAATGCTCGAAATGACCGATTTCGTCATGGCAAAAAATGCTCAAAATGAACGATTTGGGCATGGCAAAAACTATCAAAATTAACGATTTCGGAATGACAAAAAATGCTCAAAATGAACGATTTCGGCATGGAAAAAAATGCTCAAAATGATCGATTTCGGAATGGCAAAAGTTGCTCAAAATGAACGATTTCGGCATGCCAAAAAATGCTCAAATTTAACTATTTCTGCACGCCAAAAATTGCTCAAAATGAACGATTTCGGAATGACAAAAAATGCTCAAAAGGAACAATTTCGGCATGCCAAAATATGCTCAAAGTGACCTATTTCGTCATGGCAAAAAATGCTCAAAATGAACGATTTCAGCATGACAAAAAATGTTCAAAATAAACGATTTCGGCATGGCAAAAAACCATCAAAATTAACGATTTCGGCATGCCAAAAGATGCTTAAAATATTAGATTTCGGCATGCAAAAAAATGCTCGAAATGACCGATTTCGTCATGGCAAAAAATTCTCAAAATGAACGATTTCGGCATGGCAAAAACTATCAAAATTAACAATTTCGGAATGACAAAAAATGCTCAAAAGGAACGATTTCGTCATGCCAAAACATGCTCAAAATGACCGATTTGCTTATGGCACAAATGCAAAAAAAGAACGATTTCGGCATGGCAAAAAACGATCAAAATTATGTATTTCGTCATGGCAAATGATGCTCAAAATGAACGATTTCGGCATGCCAAAAATTGCTTAAAATTATCGATTTCGGAATGGCAAAAAATGCTCAAAATTAACGATTTCGGCATACCAAAACACGCTCAAAATGATCGATTTCGGCATGGCAAAAAACGATCAAAATTAACGATTTCGTAATGACAAAAAATACTCAAAAGGTACGATTTCGTCATGACAAAACATGCTCAAAATGACCGATTTGGTTATGGCAAAAATGCTCAAAATGAACGATTTCGGAATTACAAAAAATGCTCAAAACGAACGATTGCGGCATGCCAAAAAATGCCCAAAGTGAATTATTTCGTCATGGCAAAAAATGCTCAAAATGAAGGATTTCGGCATGGCAAAAAACAATCAAAATGAACGATTTCGGCATGCCAAAAGATGCTCAAAATATCAGATTTCGGCTTTCCAAAAAATGCTCAAAATGATCGATTTCGTCATGACAAAAAATGCTCAAAATGAACGATTTCGGCATAGCAACAAACGATCAAAATTAACGATTTCGGAATGACAAAAAATTCTCAAAATGATCGATTTCGGAAGGCAAAAAATGCTCAAAATGAACGATTTCGGCATGGCAAAAAATGCTCAAAATGATCGATTTCGGAATGGCAAAAGTTGCTCAAAATGAACGATTTCGGCATGCCAAAAAATGCTCAAAGTTAACTATTTCGGCACGCCAAAAATTGCTCAAAATGAACGATTTTGGAATGACAAAATATGCTCAATAGGAACGATTTCGGCATGGCAAAATATGCTCAAAGTGACTTATTTCGTCATGGCAAAAAATGCTCAAAATGAACGATTTCGGCATTGCAAAAAATGTTCAAAATAAACGATTTCGGCATGGTAAAAAACCATCAAAATTAAAGATTTCGGCATGCCAAAAGATGCTCAAAATATTAGATTTCGGCATGCCAAAAAATGCTCAAAATGATCGATTTCGTAATGACAAAAAATGCTCAAAATGAACGATTTCGGCATAGCAAAAAACGATCAAAATTAACGATTTCGGAATGACAAAAAATGCTCTAAAGGAACGATTTCGGCATGTAAAAAAATGCTCGAAATGACCGATTTCGTCATGGCAAAAAATGCTCGTCATGGAAAAAGATGCTCAAAATGAACGATTTCGGCTTGCCAAAAATTGCTCAAAATTATCGATTTCGGAATGGCAAAAAAAGCTCAAAATTAACGATTTCGGCATGCCAAAACACGCTCAAAATGAACGATTTCGGCATGGCAAAAAATGCTCAAAATGACCCATTTCGTCATGGCAAAAAATGCTCAAAATGAACGATTTCGGCATGGCTAAAAACGATAAAAATTAACGATACCGGCATGGCAAAATATGCTCATAATATTAGATTTCGGCATGCCAAAAAATGCTCAAAATGATCGATTTCGTAATGGCAAAAAATGCTCAAAATGAACGATTTCGGCATAGCAAAAAACGATCAAAATTAACGATTTCGGAATGACAAAAAATGCTCTAAAGGAACGATTTCGGCATGCACAAAAAATGCTCGAAGTGACCGATTTCGTCATGGCAAAAAATGCTCAAAATGAACGATTTCGGAACGACAAAAAATGCTCAAAATGAACGATTTCGGCATGGCAAAAAATGCTCAAAATGATCGATTTCGGAATGGCAGAAGTTGCTCACAATGAACGATTTCGGCATGCCAAAAAATGATCAAAGTTAACTATTTCGGCATGCCAAAAATTGCTCAAAATGATGCTCAAAAGGAACGATTTCGGCATGCCAAAAAATGCTCAAATTTAACTATTTCTGCACGCCAAAAATTGCTCAAAATGAACGATTTCGGAATGACAAAAAATGCTCAAAAGGAACAATTTCGGCATGCCAAATATGCTCAAAGTGACCTATTTCGTCATGGCAAAAAATGCTCAAAATGAACGATTTCAGCATGGCAAAAAATGTTCAAAATGAACGATTTCGGCATGGCAAAAAACCATCAAAATTAACGATTTCGGAATGCAAAAAAATGCTTAAAATATTAGATTTCGGCATGCAAAAAAATGCTCGAAATGACCGATTTCGTCATGGCAAAAAATGCTCAAAATGAACGATTTCGGCATGGCAAAAACTATCAAAATTAACGATTTCGGAATGACAAAAAATGCTCAAAATGAACGATTTCGGCATGGAAAAAAATGCTCAAAATGATCGATTTCGGAATGGCAAAAGTTGCTCAAAATGAACGATTTCGGCATGCCAAAAAGTGCTCAAATTTAACTATTTCTGCACGCCAAAAATTGCTCAAAATGAACGATTTCGGAATGACAAAAAATGCTCAAAAGGAACAATTTCGGCATGCCAAAATATGCTCAAAGTGACCTATTTCGTCATGGCAAAAATGCTCAAAATGAACGATTTCAGCATGGAAAAAATGTTCAAAATGAACGATTTCGGCATGGCAAAAAACCATCAAAATTAACGATTTCGGCATGCCAAAAGATGCTTAAAATATTAGATTTCGCCATGCAAAAAAATGCTCGAAATGACCGATTTCGTCATGGCAAAAAATGCTCAAAAGGAACGATTTCGGCATGGCAAAAACTATCAAAATTAACAATTTCGGAATGACAAAAAATGCTCAAAAGGAACGATTTCGTCATGCCAAAACATGCTCAAAATGACCGATTTGGTTATGGCACAAATGCAAAAAATGAACGATTTCGGCATGGCAAAAAACGATCAAAATTATGTATTTCGTCATGGCAAAAGATGCTCAAAATGAACGATTTCGGCATGCCAAAAATTGCTCAAAATTATCGATTTCGGAATGGCAAAAAATGCTCAAAATTAACGATTTCGGCATACCAAAACACGCTCAAAATGATCGATTTCGGCATGGCAAAAAACGATCAAAATTAACGATTTCGTAATGACAAAAAATACTCAAAAGGAACGATTTCGTCATGACAAAACATGCTCAAAATGACCGATTTGGTTATGGCAAAAATGCTCAAAATGAACGATTTCGGAATTACAAAAAATGCTCAAAAGGAACGATTGCGGCATGCCAAAAAATGTCCAAAGTGAATTATTTCGTCATGGCAAAAAATGCTCAAAATGAATGATTTCGGCATGGCAAAAAACAATCAAAATGAACGATTTCGGCATGCCAAAAGATGCTCAAAATATTAGATTTCGGCTTTCCAAAAAATGCTCAAAATGATCGATTTCGTCATGACAAAAAATGCTCAAAATGAACGATTTCGGCATAGCAACAAACGATCAAAATTAACGATTTCGGAATGACAAAAAATTCTCAAAATGATCGATTTCGGAAGGCAAAAAATGCTCAAAATGAACGATTTTGGCATGGCAAAAAATGCTCAAAATGATCGATTTCGGAATGGCAAAAGTTGCTCAAAATGAACGATTTCGGCATGCCAAAAAATGCTCAAAGTTAACTATTTCGGCACGCCAAAAATTGCTCAAAATGAACGATTTTGGAATGACAAAATATGCTCAATAGGAACGATTTCGGCATGGCAAAATATGCTCAAAGTGACTTATTTCGTCATGGCAAAAAATGCTCAAAATGAACGATTTCGGCATTGCAAAAAATGTTCAAAATAAACGATTTCGGCATGGTCAAAAACCATCAAAATTAAAGATTTCGGCATGCCAAAAGATGCTCAAAATATTAGATTTCGGCATGCCAAAAAATGCTCAAAATGATCGATTTCGTAATGACAAAAAATGCTCAAAATGAACGATTTCGGCATAGCAAAAAACGATCAAAATTAACGATTTCAGAATGACAAAAAATGCTCTAAAGGAACGATTTCGGCATGTAAAAAATGCTCGAAATGACCGATTTCGTCATGGCAAAAAATGCTCAAAATGAACGATCTCGGCATGGCAAAAACTATCAAAATTAACGATTTCGGAATGACAAAAAATACTCAAAAGGAACGATTTCGTCATGCCAAAACATGCTCAAAATGACCGATTTGGTTATGGAAAAAATGCTCAAAATGAACGATTTCGGCATGGCAAAAAACGATCAAAATTATGTATTTCGTCATGGAAAAAGATGCTCAAAATGAACGATTTCGGCTTGCCAAAAATTGCTCAAAATTATCGATTTCGGAATGGCAAAAAAAGCTCAAAATTAACGATTTCGGCATGCCAAAACACGCTCAAAATGATAGATTTCGGCATGCCAAAAAATGCTCAAAATGATCGATTTCGGAACGACAAAAAATGCTCCAAATGAACGATTTCGGCTTGGCAAAAAATGCTCAAAATGATCGATTTCGGCATGGCAAAAAACGATCAAAATTATGTATTTCGTCATGGCAAAAGGTGCTCAAAATGAACGATTTCGGCATGCCAAAAATTGCTCAAAATGAACGATTTCGGCGTGGCAAAAAATGCTCAAAATGATAGATTTCGTCATGGCAAAAAATGCTCAAAATGATCGATTTCGGAACGGCTAAAAATGCTCAATATGAACGATTTCGGCATGGTAAAAAATGCTCAAAATGAACTATGTCGTTATGGCAAAAAATGCTCAAAATGAACGATTTAGGCATGGCAAAAAACGATAAAAATTAACGATTTCGGCATGGCAAAAGATGCTCAAAATGACCGAATTGGTTATGGAAAAAATGCTCAAAATGAACGATTTCGGCGATTTCGGCATGGCAAAAAATGATCAAAATTATGGATTTCGTCAAGGAAAAAGATTCTCAAAATAAACGATTTCGGCATGCCAAAAATTGCTCAAAATGAACGATTTCGGCGTGGCAAGAAATGCTCAAAATGATAGATTTCGTCATTGCAAAAAATGCTCAAAATGACGTATTTCGTCATGGCAAAAAATGCTCAAAATGAACGATTTCGGCATGGAAAAACTTGCCCAAAATGACCGATTTGGTTATGGCAAAAAATGCTCAAAATGAACGATTCGGCATGGCAAAAAATGCTCAAAATGACCCTATTTCGTCATGGCAAAAAATGCTCAAAATGAACGATTTCGGCATGGCTAAAAACGATAAAAATTAACGATATCGGCATGGCAAAATATGCTCAAAATATTAGATTTCGGCATGCCAAAAAATGCTCAAAATGATCGATTTCGTAATGGCAAAAAATGCTCAAAATGAACGATTTCGGAACGGCAAAAAATGCTCAAAATGAACGATTTCGGCATGGCAAAAAATGCTCAAAATGATCGATTTCGGAATGGCAAAAGTTGCTCACAATGAACTATTTCGGCATGCCAAAAAATGATCAAAGTTAACTATTTCGGCATGCCAAAAATTGCTCAAAATGATGCTCAAAAGGAACGATTTCGGCATGCCAAAAAATGCTCAAATTTAACTATTTCTGCACGCCAAAAATTGCTCAAAATGAACGATTTCGGAATGACAAAAAATGCTCAAAAGGCACAATTCGGCATGCCGAAATATGCTCAAAGTGACCTATTTCGTCATGGCAAAAAATGCTCAAAATGAACGATTTCAGCATGGCAAAAAATGTTCAAAATGAACGATTTCGGCATGGCAAAAAACCATCAAAATTAACGATTTCGGCATGCCAAAAAATGCTTAAAATATTAGATTTCGGCATGCAAAAAAATGCTCGAAATGACCGATTTCGTCATGGCAAAAAATGCTCAAAATGAACTATTTCGGCATGGCAAAAACTATCAAAATTAACGATTTCGGAATGACAAAAAATGTTCAAAATGAAAGATTTCGGCATGGCAAAAAATGCTCAAAATGATCGATTTCGGAATGGCAAAAGTTGCTCAAAATTAACGATTTCGGCATGCCAAAAAATGCTCAAATTTAACTATTTATGCACGCCAAAAATTGCTCAAAATGAACGATTTCGGAATGACAAAAAATGCTCAAAAGGAACGATTTCGGCATGCCAAAATATGCTCAAAGTGACCTATTTCGTCATGGCAAAAAATGCTCAAAATGAACGATTTCAGCATGGCAAAAAATTTTCAAAATGAACGATTTCGGCATGGCAAAAAAAACCATCAAAATTAACTATTTCGGCATGCCAAAAGATGCTTAAAATATTAGATTTCGGCATGCAAAAAAATGCTCGAAATGACCGATTTCGTCATGGCAAAAAATGCTCAAAATGAACGATTTCGGCATGGCAAAAACTATCAAAATTAACGATTTCGGAATGACAAAAAATGCTCAAAAGGAACGATTTCGTCATGCCAAAACATGCTTAAAATGACCGATTTGGTTATGGCACAAATGCAAAAAATGAACGATTTCGGCATGGCAAAAAACGATCAAAATTATGTATTTCGTCATGGCAAAAGATGCTCAAAATGAACGATTTCGGCATGCCAAAAATTGCTCAAAATTATCGATTTCGGAATGGCAAAAAATGCTCAAAATTAACGATTTCGGCATACCAAAACACGCTCAAAATGATCGATTTCGGCATGGCAAAAAACGATCAAAATTAACGATTTCGTAATGACAAAAAATACTCAAAAGGAACGATTTCGTCATGACAAAACATGCTCAAAATGACCGATTTGGTTATGGCAAAAATGCTCAAAATGAACGATTTCGGAATTACAAAAAATGCTCAAAAGGAACGATTGCGGCATGCCAAAAAATGCCCAAAGTGAATTATTTCGTCATGGCAAAAAATGCTCAAAATGAAGGATTTCGGCATGGCAACAAACAATCAAAATGAACGATTTCGGCATGCCAAAAGATGCTCAAAATATTAGATTTCGGCTTTCCAAAAAATGCTCAAAATGATCGATTTCGTCATGACAAAAAATGCTCAAAATGAACGATTTCGGCATAGCAACAAACGATCAAAATTAACGATTTCGGAATGACAAAAAATTCTCAAAATGAACGATTTCGGAAGGCAAAAGATGCTCAAAATGAACGATTTCGGCATGGCAAAAAATGCTCAAAATGATCGATTTCGGAATGGCAAAAGTTGCTCAAAATGAACGATTTCGGCATGCCAAAAAATGCTCAAAGTTAACTATTTCGGCACGCCAAAAAATGCTCAAAATGAACGATTTTGGAATGACAAAATATCCTCAATAGGAACGATTTCGGCATGGCAAAATATGCTCAAAGTGACTTATTTCGTCATGGCAAAAAATGCTCAAAATGAACGATTTCGGCATTGCAAAAAATGTTCAAAATAAACGATTTCGGCATGGTAAAAAACCATCAAAATTAAAGATTTCGGCATGCCAAAAGATGCTCAAAATATTAGATTTCGGCATGCCAAAAAATGCTCAAAATGATCGATTTCGTAATGACAAAAAATGCTCAAAATGAACGATTTCGGCATAGCAAAAAACGATCAAAATTAACGATTTCGGCATGGCAAAAAAACCATCAAAATTAACTATTTCGGCATGCCAAAAGATGCTTAAAATATTAGATTTCGGCATGCAAAAAAATGCTCGAAATGACCGATTTCGTCATGGCAAAAAATGCTCAAAATGAACGATTTCGGCATGGCAAAAACTATCAAAATTAACGATTTCGGAATGACAAAAAATGCTCAAAAGGAACGATTTCGTCATGCCAAAACATGCTCAAAATGACCGATTTGGTTATGGCACAAATGCAAAAAATGAACGATTTCGGCATGGCAAAAAACGATCAAAATTATGTATTTCGTCATGGCAAAAGATGCTCAAAATGAACGATTTCGGCATGCCAAAAATTGCTCAAAATTATCGATTTCGGAATGGCAAAAAATGCTCAAAATTAACGATTTCGGCATACCAAAACACGCTCAAAATGATCGATTTCGGCATGGCAAAAAACGATCAAAATTAACGATTTCGTAATGACAAAAAATACTCAAAAGGAACGATTTCGTCATGACAAAACATGCTCAAAATGACCGATTTGGTTATGGCAAAAATGCTCAAAATGAACGATTTCGGAATTACAAAAAATGCTCAAAAGGAACGATTGCGGCATGCCAAAAAATGCCCAAAGTGAATTATTTCGTCATGGCAAAAAATGCTCAAAATGAAGGATTTCGGCATGGCAACAAACAATCAAAATGAACGATTTCGGCATGCCAAAAGATGCTCAAAATATTAGATTTCGGCTTTCCAAAAAATGCTCAAAATGATCGATTTCGTCATGACAAAAAATGCTCAAAATGAACGATTTCGGCATAGCAACAAACGATCAAAATTAACGATTTCGGAATGACAAAAAATTCTCAAAATGATCGATTTCGGAAGGCAAAAGATGCTCAAATTGAACGATTTCGGCATGGCAAAAAATGCTCAAAATGATCGATTTCGGAATGGCAAAAGTTGCTCAAAAGAACGATTTCGGCATGCCAAAAAATGCTCAAAGTTAACTATTTCGGCACGCCAAAAATTGCTCAAAATGAACGATTTTGGAATGACAAAATATGCTCAATAGGAACGATTTCGGCATGGCAAAATATGCTCAAAGTGACTTATTTCGTCATGGCAAAAAATGCTCAATATGAACGATTTCGGCATTGCAAAAAATGTTCAAAATAAACGATTTCGGCATGGTAAAAAACCATCAAAATTAAAGATTTCGGCATGCCAAAAGATGCTCAAAATATTAGATTTCGGCATGCCAAAAAATGCTCAAAATGATCGATTTCGTAATGACAAAAAATGCTCAAAATGAACGATTTCGGCATAGCAAAAAACGATCAAAATTAACGATTTCGGAATGACAAAAAATGCTCTAAAGGAACGATTTCGGCATGTAAAAAAATGCTCGAAATGACCGATTTCGTCATGGCAAAAAATGCTCAAAATGAACGATCTCGGCATGGCAAAAACTATCAAAATTAACGATTTCGGAATGACAAAAAATACACAAAAGGAACGATTTCGTCATGCCAAAACATGCTCAAAATTACCGATTTGGTTATGGCAAAAATGCTCAAAATGAACGATTTCGGCATGCCAAAAAAACGATCAAAATTATGTATTTCGTCATGGCAAAAGATGCTCAAAATGAACGATTTCGGCTTGCCAAAAATTGCTCAAAATTATCAATTTCGGAATGGCAAAAAAAGCTCAAAATTAACGATTTCGGCATGCCAAAACACGCTCAAAATGATAGATTTCGGCATGCCAAAAAATGCTCAAAATGATCGATTTCGGAACGACAAAAAATGCTCCAAATGAACGATTTCGGCTTGGCAAAAAATGCTCAAAATGATCGATTTCGGCATGGCAAAAAACGATCAAAATTATGTATTTCGTCATGGCAAAAGGTGCTCAAAATGAACGATTTCGGCATGCCAAAAATTGCTCAAAATGAACGATTTCGGCGTGGCAAAAAATGCTCAAAATGATAGATTTCGTCATGGCAAAAAATGCTCAAAATGATCGATTTCGGAACGGCTAAAAATGCTCAAAATGAACGATTTCGTCATGGTAAAAAATGCTCAAAATGAACGATTTCGGCATAGCAAAAAACGATCAAAATTAACGATTTCGGCATAGCAAAAAACGATCAAAATTAACGATTTCGGAATGACAAAAAATGCTCTAAAGGAACGATTTCGGCATGCAAAAAAATGGTCGAAATGACCGATTTCGGAACGGCTAAAAATGCTCAAAATGAACGATTTTGGCATGGAAAAAAATGTTCAAAATGATCGATTTCGGAATGGCAAAAGTTGCTCAAAATGAACGATTTCGGCATGCCAAAAAATGCTCAAAAGTTCGGCATTCCAAAAAATGCTCAAAGTGACCTATTTCGTCATGGCAAAAAATGCTCAAAATGAACGGTTTCGTCATGACAAAAAATGCTCAAAATGAACGATTTCGGCATGGCAAAAACCATCAAAATTTACGATTTCGGCATGCCAAAAGATGCTCAAAATATTAGATTTCGGCATGCCAAAAAATGCTCAAAATGATCAATTTCGTCATGACAAAAAATGCTCAAAATGAAGGATTTCGGCATAGCAAAAAACGATCAAATTAACGATTTAGGAATGACAAAAAATGCTCAAAAGGAACGATTTCGACATGCCAAAAAATGCTCGAAATGATCGATTTCGTCATGGCAAAAAATGCTCAAAATGAACGATCTCGGCATGGCAAAAAACTATCAAAATTATCGATTTCGGCATGGCAAAAAATGATCAAAATGAGCGATATCGGCATGCAAAAAATGCTCAAAATGATCGTGACAAAATGACAAAAAATGCTCAAAATGATCGATTTCGGCATGCCAAAAAATGCTCAAAATGAACGATTTCGGCATGGCAAAAAATGCTCACAGTGATAAATTTCGGAATGGCAAAAGTTGTTCAAAATGATCAATTTCGAATGGCAAAAAATGCTCAAAATGATAGATTTCGGCATGCCAAAAAAAGCTTAAAATGAGCGATTTCGGCATGGCAAAAAATTCTCACAGTGAAAAATTTCGAGGTGGCAAAAGTTGTTCAAAATGATCGATTTCGGAATGGCAAAATATGCTCCAAATTAACGATTTTGGCATGCCAAAAGATGCTCAAAAGGAACGATTTCGTAATGACAAAAAATGCTCAAAAGGAACGATTTCGGCATGCCAAAACATGCTCAAACTGATAGATTTCGGCATGCTAAAAATGCTCAAAATGATCGATTTCGGAATGGCAAAAAATGCTCAAAATGAACGATTTCGGCATGCCAAAACATGCTCAAAATGATAGATTTCGACATGCCAAAAAACGATCAAAATTAACGATTTCGGAATGACAAAAAATGCTCAAAAGGAACGATTTCGTCATGCCAAAAAATGCTCAAAATGACCGATTTCGGAATTGCAAAAATGATCAAAATGAACGATTTCGGCATGCCAAAGGATGCTCAAAATGACAGATTTCGGCATGCCAAAAAATGCTAAAAATGATCGATTTCGGAATGGCAAAAAATGCTCAAAATGAACGATTTCGGAATGCCAAAACATGCTCAAAATGATAGATTTCGGCATGCCAAAAAATGCTCAAAATGATCGATTTCAGAACGGCAAAAAATGCTCAAAATGAACGATGTCGGCATGGCACAAAATGCTCAAAATGATCGATTTCGGCATGGCAAAAAACGATCAAAATTAACGATTTCGGAATGAAAAAAAATGCTCAAAAGGAACGATTTCGTCATGCCAAAAAATGCTTAAAATGACCGATTTCGGAATGGCAAAAATGATCAAAATGAACGATTTTGGCATGCCAAAAGATGCTCAAAATGATAGATTTCGGCATGCCAAAAAATGCTCAAAATGATCGATTTCGGAATGGCACAAAACGATCAAAATTAAAGATTTCAACATGCCAAAAGATGCTCAAAATGATAGATTTCGGCATGCCGACAAATCTCAAAATGATCGATTTCGTCATGGCAAAAGATGCTCAAATGAACGATTTCGGCATGCCAAAAAATGCTCAAAATGAACGATTTCGGCGTGGCAAAAAATGCTCAAAATGATATATTTCGTCATGGCAAAAAATGCTCAAAATGAACGATTTCGGCATGCCAAAAAACGATCATAATGAACGATTTCGGAATGACAAAAAATGCTCAAAATGAACGATTTCGGAACGGCAAAAAATGCTCAAAATGAACGATTTCGGCATGCAAAAAAATGCTCAAATGATCGATTTTGGCATGGCAAAAAACGATCAGAATTAACGATTTCGGAATGACAAAAAATGCTCAAAAGGAACGATTTCGGCATGCAAAAAAATGCTCGAAATGACCGATTTCGTCATGGCAAAAAATGCTCAAAATGAACGATTTCGGCATGGCAAAAACTATCAAAATTAACGATTTCGGAATGACAAAAATGCCCAAAGGGAACGATTTCGTCATGCCAAAACATGCTCAAAATGACCGATTTGGTTATGGCAAAAATGCTCAAAATGAACGATTTCGGCATGCCAAAAATTGCTCAAAATTATCGATTTCGGAATGGCAAAAAATGCTCAAAATTAACGATTTCGGCATGCCAAAACACGGTCAAAATGATAGGTTTCGGCATGCCAAAAAATGCTCAAAATGATCGATTTCGGAACGACAAAAAATGCTCTAAATGAACGATTTCGGCATGGCAAAAAATGCTCAAAATGATCGATTTCGGCATGGAAAAAAACGATCAAAATTAACGATTTCGGAATGAAAAAAATGCTCAGAAGGAACGATTTCGTCATGCCAAAACATGCTCAAAATGACCGATTTGGTTATGGCAAAAATGCTCAAAATGAACGATTTCGGCATGGCAAAAAACGATCAAAATTATGTATTTCGCCATGGCAAAAGATGCTCAAAATGAACGATTTCGGCATGCCAAAAATTGCTCAAAATTATCGATTTCGGAATGGCAATAAATGCTCAAAATGAACGATTTCGGCATGGCAAAAAATGCTCAAAATTAACGATCTCATCATGGCAAAAACTATCAAAATTATCGATTTCGGCATGGCAAAAGATCAAAATGAACGATTTCGGCATGGCAAAAAATGCTCAAAATGATCGATTTCGGCATGCCAATAAATGCTCAAAATGATCGATTTCAGAACGGCTAAAAATGCTGAAAATGAACGATTTTGGCATGGAAAAAAATGCTCAAAATGATCGATTTCGGAATAACAAAAGTTGCTCAAAATGAACGATTTCGGCATGCCAAAAAATGCTCGAAATGATCGATTTCGTCATGGCAAAAAATGCACAAAATGAACGATTTCGGCATGGCAAAAACCATCAAAATTTACGATTTCGGCATGCCAATAGATGCTTAAAATATTAGATTTCGGCATGCCAAAAAATGCTCAAAATGATCAATTTCGTCATGACAAAAAATGCTCAAAATGAAGGATTTCGGCATAGCAAAAAACGATCAAAATTAACGATTTCGGAATGACAAAAAATGCTCAAAAGGAACGATTTCGACATGCCAAAAATGCTCGAAATGATCGATTTCGTCATGGCAAAAAATGCTCAAAATGAACGATTTCGGCATGGCAAAAACTATCAAAATTAACGATTTCGGAATGACAAAAATGCCCAAAGGGAACGATTTCGTCATGCCAAAAAATGCTCAAAGTGACCTATTTCGTCATGGCAAAAAATGCCCAAAATGAACGATTTCGGAACGGCAAAAAATGCTCAAAATGAACGATTTCGGCATGCAAAAAATTGCTCAAATGATCGATTTTGGCATGGCAAAAAACGATCAAAATTAACGATTTCGGAATGACAAAAAATGCTCAAAAGGAACGATTTCGGCATGCAAAAAAATGCTCGAAATGACCGATTTCGTCATGGCAAAAAATGCTCAAAATGAACGATTTCGGCATGGCAAAAACTATCAAAATTAACGATTTCGGAATGACAAAAATGCCCAAAGGGAACGATTTCGTCATGCCAAAAAATGCTCAAAGTGACCTATTTCGTCATGGCAAAAAATGCCCAAAATGAACGATTTCGTCATGACAAAAATTGCACAAAATGAACGATTTCGGCATGGCAAAAACCATCAAAATTTACGATTTCGGCATGCCAAAAGATGCTCAAAATATTAGATTTCGGCATGCCAAAAAATGCTCAAAATGATCAATTTCGTCATGACAAAAAATGCTCAAAATGAAGGATTTCGGCATAGCAAAAAACGATCAAAATTAACGATTTCGGAATGACAAAAAATGCTCAAAAGGAACGATTTCGACATGCCAAAAATGCTCGAAATGATCGATTTCGTCATGGCAAAAAATGCTCAAAATGAACGATCTCGGCATGGCAAAAAACTATCAAAATTATCGATTTCGGCATGGCAAAAAATGATCAAAATTAACGATTTCGGAATGACAAAAAATGCTCAAAAGGAACGATTTCGACATGCCAAATAATGCTCGAAATGATCGATTTCGTCATGGCAAAAAATATTCAAAATGAACGATCTCGGCATGGCAAAAAACTATCAAAATGAACGATTTCGGCATGGCAAAAAATGCTCACAGTGATAAATTTCGGAATGGCAAAAGTTGTTAAAAATGATCAATTCCGGAATGGTAAAAAATGCTCAAAATGATAGATTTCGGCATGCCAAAAAAAGCTTAAAATTAGCGATTTCGGCATGGCAAAAAATTCTCACATTTGAAAAATTTCGAGGTGGCAAAAGTTGTTCAAAATGATCGATTTCGGAATGGCAAAATATGCTCCAAATTAACGATTTTGGCATGCCAAAAGATGCTCAAAAGGTACGATTTCGTAATGACAAAAAATGCTCAAAAGGAACGATTTCGGCATGCCAAAACATGCTCAAAATGATAGATTTCGGCATGTTAAAAATGCTCGAAATGACCGATTTCGTCATGGCAAAAAATGCTCAAAATGCACGATTTCGGCATGGCAAAAACTATCAAAATTAACGATTTCGGAATGACAAAAATGCCCAAAGGGAACGATTTCGTCATGCCAAAAAATGCTGAAAAAGACCTATTTCGTCTTGGAAAAAATGCTCAAAATGAACGATTTCGGAACGGCAAAAAATGCTCAAAATGAACGATTTCGGCATGCAAAAAAATGCTCAAATGATCGATTTTGGCATGGCAAAAAACGATCAAAATTAACGATTTCGGAATGACAAAAAATGCTCAAAAGGAACGATTTCGGCATGCAAAAAAATGCTCGAAATGACCGATTTCGTCATGGCAAAAATGCTCAAAATGAACGATTTCGGCATGGCAAAAACTATCAAAATTAACGATTTCGGAATGACAAAAATGCCCAAAGGGAACGATTTCGTCATGCCAAAACATGCTCAAAATGACCGATTTGGTTATGGCAAAAATGCTCAAAATGAACGATTTCGGCATGCCAAAAATTGCTCAAAATTATCGATTTCGGAATGGCAAAAAATGCTCAAAATTAACGATTTCGGCATGCCAAAACACGCTCAAAATGATAGGTTTCGGCATGCCAAAAAATGCTCAAAATGATCGATTTCGGAACGACAAAAAATGCTCTAAATGAACGATTTCGGCATGGCAAAAAATGCTCAAAATGATCGATTTCGGCATGGAAAAAAACGATCAAAATTAACGATTTCGGAATGAAAAAAATGCTCAGAAGGAACGATTTCGTCATGCCAAAACATGCTCAAAATGACCGATTTGGTTATGGCAATAAATGCTCAAAATGAACGATTTCGGCATGGCAAAAAATGCTCAAAATGAACGATCTCAGCATGGCAAAAACTATCAAAATTATCGATTTCGGCATGGCAAAAAATGATCAAAATGAACGATTTCGGCATGGCAAAAAATGCTCAAAATGATCGATTTCGGCATGACAATAAATGCTCAAAATGATCGATTTCGGAACGGCTCAAAATGCTCAAAATGAACGATTTTGGCATGGAAAAAAATGCTCAAAATGATCGATTTCGGAATGGCAAAAGTTGCTCAAAATGAACGATTTCGGCATGCCAAAAAATGCTCAAAAGGAACGATTTCGGCATGCCAAAAAATGCTCAAAGTGACCTATTTCGTCATGGCAAAAAATGCTCAAAATGAACGATTTCGTCATGACAAAAAATGCACAAAATGAACGATTTCGGCATGGCAAAAACCATCAAAATTTACGATTTCGGCATGCCAAAAGATGCTCAAAATATTAGATTTCGGCATGCCAAAAAATGCTCAAAATAATCAATTTCGTCATGACAAAAAATGCTCAAAATGAAGGATTTCGGCATAGCAAAAAACGATCAAAATTAACGATTTCGGAATGACAAAAAATGCTCAAAAGGAACGATTTCGACATGCCAAAAATGCTCGAAATGATCGATTTCGTCATGGCAACAAATGCTCAAAATGAACGATCTCGGCATGGCAAAAAACTATCAAAATTATCGATTTCGGCATGGCAAAAAATGATCAAAATTACGATTTCGGAATGACAAAAAATGCTCAAAAGGAACGATTTCGACATGCCAAAAAATGCTCGAAATGATCGATTTCGTCATGGCAAAAAATGCTCAAAATGAACGATCTCGGCATGGCAACAAACTATCAAAATGAGCGATTTCGGCATGGCAAAAAATGCTCACAGTGATAAATTTCGGAATGGCAAAAGTTTTTAAAAATGATCAATTTCGGAATGGCAAAATATGCTCCAAATTAACGATTTTGGCATGCCAAAAGATGCTCAAAAGGTACGATTTCGTAATGACAAAAAATGCTCAAAAGGAACGATTTCGGCATGCAAAAAAATGCTCAAATGATCGATTTTGGCATGGCAAAAAACGATCAAAATTAACGATTTCGGAATGACAAAAAATGCTCAAAAGGAACGATTTCGGCATGCAAAAAAATGCTCGAAATGACCGATTTCGTCATGGCAAAAAATGCTCAAAATGAACGATTTCGGCATGGCAAAAACTATCAAAATTAACGATTTCGGAATGACAAAAATGCCCAAAGGGAACGATTTCGTCATGCCAAAACATGCTCAAAATGACCGATTTGGTTATGGCAAAAATGCTCAAAATGAACGATTTCGGCATGCCAAAAATTGCTCAAAATTATCGATTTCGGAATGGCAAAAAATGCTCAAAATTAACGATTTCGGCATGCCAAAACACGCTCAAAATGATAGGTTTCGGCATGCCAAAAAATGCTCAAAATGATCGATTTCGGAACGACAAAAAATGCTCTAAATGAACTATTTCGGCATGGCAAAAAATGCTCAAAATGATCGATTTCGGCATGGAAAAAAACGATCAAAATTAACGATTTCGGAATGAAAAAAATGCTCAGAAGGAACGATTTCGTCATGCCAAAACATGCTCAAAATGACCGATTTGGTTATGGCAAAAATGCTCAAAATGAACGATTTCGGCATGGCAAAAAACGATCAAAATTATGTATTTCGCCATGGCAAAAGATGCTCAAAATGAACGATTTCGGCATGCCAAAAATTGCTCAAAATTATCGATTTCGGAATGGCAATAAATGCTCAAAATGAACGATTTCGGCATGGCAAAAAATGCTCAAAATGAACGATCTCAGCATGGCAAAAACTATCAAAATTATCGATTTCGGCATGGCAAAAAATGATCAAAATGAACGATTTCGGCATGGCAAAAAATGCTCAAAATGATCGATTTCGGCATGCCAATAAATGCTCAAAATGATCGATTTCGGAACGGCTAAAAATGCTCAAAATGAACGATTTTGGCATGGAAAAAAATGCTCAAAATGATCGATTTCGGAATGGCAAAATTTGCTCAAAATGAACGATTTCGGCATGCCAAAAAATGCTCAAAAGGAACGATTTCGGCATGCCAAAAAATGCTCAAAGTGACCTATTTCGTCATGGCAAAAAATGCTCAAAATGAACGATTTCGTCATGACAAAAAATGCACAAAATGAACGATTTCGGCATGGCAAAAACCATCAAAATTTACGATTTCGGCATGCAAAAGATGCTCAAAATATTAGATTTCGGCATGCCAAAAAATGCTCAAAATAATCAATTTCGTCATGACAAAAAATGCTCAAAATTAAGGATTTCGGCATAGCAAAAAACGATCAAAATTAACGATTTCGGAATGACAAAAAATGCTCAAAAGGAACGATTTCGACATGCCAAAAATGCTCGAAATGATCGATTTCGTCATGGCAAAAAATGCTCAAAATGAACGATCTCGGCATGGCAAAAAACTATCAAAATTATCGATTTCGGCATGGCAAAAAATGATCAAAATTAACGATTTCGGAATGACAAAAAATGCTCAAAAGGAACGATTTCGACATGCCAAAAAATGCTCGAAATGATCGATTTCGTCATGGCAAAAAATGCTCAAAATGAACGATCTCGGCATGGCAAAAAACTATCAAAATGAGCGATTTCGGCATGGCAAAAACTGCTCACAGTGATAAATTTCGGAATGGCAAAAGTTGTTAAAAATGATCAATTTCGGAATGGCAAAATATGCTCCAAATTAACGATTTTGGCATGCCAAAAGATGCTCAAAAGGTACGATTTCGTAATGACAAAAAATGCTCAAAAGGAACGATTTCGGCATGCCAAAACATGCTCAAAATGATAGATTTCGGCATGCTAAAAATGCTCAAAATGAACGATTTCGGCATGCCAAAACATGCTCAAAATGATAGATTTCGACATGCCAAAAAACGATCAAAATTAACGATTTCGGAATGACAAAAAATGCACAAAATGAACGATTTCGGCATGGCAAAAACCATCAAAATTTACGATTTCGGCATGCCAAAAGATGCTCAAAATATTAGATTTCGGCATGCCAAAAAATGCTCAAAATGATCAATTTCGTCATGACAAAAAATGCTCAAAATGAAGGATTTCGGCATAGCAAAAAACTATCAAAATTAACGATTTCGGAATGACAAAAAATGCTCAAAAGGAACGATTTCGACATGCCAAAAATGCTCGAAATGATCGATTTCGTCATGGCAAAAAATGCTCAAAATCAACGATCTCGGCATGGCAAAAAACTATCAAAATTATCGATTTCGGCATGGCAAAAAATGATCAAAATTAACGATTTCGGAATGACAAAAAATGCTCAAAAGGAACGATTTCGACATGCCAAAAAATGCTCGAAATGATCGATTTCGTCATGGCAAAAAATGCTCAAAATGAACGATATCGGCATGGCAAAAAACTATCAAAATGAGCGATTTCGGCATGGCAAAAAATGCTCACAGTGATAAATTTCGGAATGGCAAAAGTTGTTAAAAATGATCAATTTCGGAATGGCAAAATATGCTCCAAATTAACGATTTTGGCATGCCAAAAGATGCTCAAAAGGTACGATTTCGGAATGACAAAAAATGCTCAAAAGGAACGATTTCGACATGCCAAAAATGCTCGAAATCATCGATTTCGTCATGGCAAAAAATGCTCAAAATGAACGGTCTCGGCATGGCAAAAAACTATCAAAATTATCGATTTCGGCATGGCAAAAAATGATCAAAATTAACGATTTCGTAATGGCAAAAAATGCTCAAAATGAACGATTTCGGCATGCCAAAACATGCTCAAAATGATAGATTTCGACATGCCAAAAAACGATCAAAATTAACGATTTCGGAATGACAAAAAATGCTCAAAAGGAACGATTTCGTCATGCCAAAAAATGCTCAAAATGACCGATTTCGGAATTGCAAAAATGATCAAAATGAACGATTTCGGCATGCCAAAGGATGCTCAAAATGACAGATTTCGGCATGCCAAAAAATGCTAAAAATTATCGATTTCGGAGTGGCAAAAAATGCTCAAAATGAACGATTTCGGAATGCCAAAACATGCTCAAAATGATAGATTTCGGCATGCCAAAAAATGCTCAAAATGATCGATTTCAGAACGGCAAAAAATGCTCAAAATGAACGATTTCGGCATGCCAAAACATGCTCAAAATGATAGATTTCGACATGCCAAAAAACGATCAAAATTAACGATTTCGGAATGACAAAAAATGCTCAAAAGGAACGATTTCGTCATGCCAAAAAATGCTCAAAATGACCGATTTCGGAATTGCAAAAATGATCAAAATGAACGATTTCGGCATGCCAAAGGATGCTCAAAATGACAGATTTCGGCATGCCAAAAAATGCTAAAAATTATCGATTTCGGAGTGGCAAAAAATGCTCAAAATGAACGATTTCGGAATGCCAAAACATGCTCAAAATGATAGATTTCGGCATGCCAAAAAATGCTCAAAATGATCGATTTCAGAACGGCAAAAAATGCTCAAAATGAACGATGTCGGCATGGCACAAAATGCTCAAAATGATCGATTTCGGCATGGCAAAAAACAATCAAAATTAACGATTTCGCAATGAAAAAAAATGCTCAAAAGGAAAGATTTCGTCATGCCAAAAAATGCTTAAAATGACCGATTTCGGAATGGCAAAAATGATCAAAATGAACGATTTTGGCATGCCAAAAGATGCTCAAAATGATAGATTTCGGCATGCCAAAAAATGCTCAAAATGATCGAGTTCGGAATGGCAAAAAACGATCAAAATTAAAGATTTCAACATGCCAAAAGATACTCAAAATGATAGATTTCGGCATGCCGACAAATCTCAAAATGATCGATTTCGTCATGGCAAAAGATGCGCAAAATGATATATTTCGTCATGGCAAAAAATGCTCAAAATGAACGATTTCGGATGCTCAAAATGATAGATTTCGGCATGTTAAAAAATGCTCAAAATGATCGATTTCGGAACGACAAAAAATGCTCTAAATGAACGATTTCGGCATGGCAAAAAATGCTCAAAATGATCGATTTCGGCATGGAAAAAAACGATCAAAATTAACGATTTCGGAATGAAAAAAATGCTCAGAAGGAACGATTTCGTCATGCCAAAACATGCTCAAAATGACCGATTTGGTTATGGCAAAAATGCTCAAAATGAACGATTTCGGCATGGCAAAAAACGATCAAAATTATGTATTTCGCCATGGCAAAAGATGCTCAAAATGAACGATTTCGGCATGCCAAAAATTGCTCAAAATTATCGATTTCGGAATGGCAATAAATGCTCAAAATGAACGATTTCGGCATGGCAAAAAATGCTCAAAATGAACGATCTCAGCATGGCAAAAACTATCAAAATTATCGATTTCGGCATGGCAAAAAATGATCAAAATGATCGATTTCGGCATGCCAATAAATGCTCAAAATGATTGATTTCGGAACGGCTAAAAATGCTCAAAATGAACGATTTTGGCATGGAAAAAAATGCTCAAAATGATCGATTTCGGAATGGCAAAATTTGCTCAAAATGAACGATTTCGGCATGCCAAAAAATGCTCAAAAGGAACGATTTCGGCATGCCAAAAAATGCTCAAAGTGACCTATTTCGTCATGGCAAAAAATGCTCAAAATGAACGATTTCGTCATGACAAAAAATGCACAAAATGAACGATTTCGGCATGGCAAAAACCATCAAAATTTACGATTTCGGCATGCCAAAAGATGCTCAAAATATTAGATTTCGGCATGCCAAAAAATGCTCAAAATAATCAATTTCGTCATGACAAAAAATGCTCAAAATGAAGGATTTCGGCATAGCAAAAAACGATCAAAATTAACGATTTCGGAATGACAAAAAATGCTCAAAAGGAACGATTTCGACATGCCAAAAATGCTCGAAATGATCGATTTCGTCATGGCAAAAAATGCTCAAAATGAACGATCTCGGCATGGCAAAAAACTATCAAAATTATCGATTTCGGCATGGCAAAAAATGATCAAAATTAACGATTTCGGAATGACAAAAAATGCTCAAAAGGAACGATTTCGACATGCCAAAAAATGCTCGAAATGATCGATTTCGTCATGGCAAAAAATGCTCAAAATGAACGATCTCGGCATGGCAAAAAACTATCAAAATGAGCGATTTCGGCATGGCAAAAAATGCTCACAGTGATAAATTTCGGAATGGCAAAAGTTGTTAAAAATGATCAATTTCGGAATGGCAAAATATGCTCCAAATTAACGATTTTGGCATGCCAAAAGATGCTCAAAAGGTACGATTTCGTAATGACAAAAAATGCTCAAAAGGAACGATTTCGGCATGCCAAAACATGCTCAAAATGATAGATTTCGGCATGCTAAAAATGCTCAAAATGAACGATTTCGGCATGCCAAAACATGCTCAAAATGATAGATTTCGACATGCCAAAAAACGATCAAAATTAACGATTTCGGAATGACAAAAAATGCACAAAATGAACGATTTCGGCATGGCAAAAACCATCAAAATTTACGATTTCGGCATGCCAAAAGATGCTCAAAATATTAGATTTCGGCATGCCAAAAAATGCTCAAAATGATCAATTTCGTCATGACAAAAAATGCTCAAAATGAAGGATTTCGGCATAGCAAAAAACTATCAAAATTAACGATTTCGGAATGACAAAAAATGCTCAAAAGGAACGATTTCGACATGCCAAAAATGCTCGAAATGATCGATTTCGTCATGGCAAAAAATGCTCAAAATCAACGATCTCGGCATGGCAAAAAACTATCAAAATTATCGATTTCGGCATGGCAAAAAATGATCAAAATTAACGATTTCGGAATGACAAAAAATGCTCAAAAGGAACGATTTCGACATGCCAAAAAATGCTCGAAATGATCGATTTCGTCATGGCAAAAAATGCTCAAAATGAACGATCTCGGCATGGCAAAAAACTATCAAAATGAGCGATTTCGGCATGGCAAAAAATGCTCACAGTGATAAATTTCGGAATGGCAAAAGTTGTTAAAAATGATCAATTTCGGAATGGCAAAATATGCTCCAAATTAACGATTTTGGCATGCCAAAAGATGCTCAAAAGGTACGATTTCGGAATGACAAAAAATGCTCAAAAGGAACGATTTCGACATGCCAAAAATGCTCGAAATGATCGATTTCGTCATGGCAAAAAATGCTCAAAATGAACGGTCTCGGCATGGCAAAAAACTATCAAAATTATCGATTTCGGCATGGCAAAAAATGATCAAAATTAACGATTTCGTAATGGCAAAAAATGCTCAAAATGAACGATTTCGGCATGCGAAAACATGCTCAAAATGATAGATTTCGACATGCCAAAAAACGATCAAAATTAACGATTTCGGAATGACAAAAAATGCTCAAAAGGAACGATTTCGTCATGCCAAAAAATGCTCAAAATGACCGATTTCGGAATTGCAAAAATGATCAAAATGAACGATTTCGGCATGCCAAAGGATGCTCAAAATGACAGATTTCGGCATGCCAAAAAATGCTAAAAATTATCGATTTCGGAGTGGCAAAAAATGCTCAAAATGAACGATTTCGGAATGCCAAAACATGCTCAAAATGATAGATTTCGGCATGCCAAAAAATGCTCAAAATGATCGATTTCAGAACGGCAAAAAATGCTCAAAATGAACGATTTCGGCATGCCAAAACATGCTCAAAATGATAGATTTCGACATGCCAAAAAACGATCAAAATTAACGATTTCGGAATGACAAAAAATGCTCAAAAGGAACGATTTCGTCATGCCAAAAAATGCTCAAAATGACCGATTTCGGAATTGCAAAAATGATCAAAATGAACGATTTCGGCATGCCAAAGGATGCTCAAAATGACAGATTTCGGCATGCCAAAAAATGCTAAAAATTATCGATTTCGGAGTGGCAAAAAATGCTCAAAATGAACGATTTCGGAATGCCAAAACATGCTCAAAATGATAGATTTCGGCATGCCAAAAAATGCTCAAAATGATCGATTTCAGAACGGCAAAAAATGCTCAAAATGAACGATGTCGGCATGGCACAAAATGCTCAAAATGATCGATTTCGGCATGGCAAAAAACAATCAAAATTAACGATTTCGCAATGAAAAAAAATGCTCAAAAGGAAAGATTTCGTCATGCCAAAAAATGCTTAAAATGACCGATTTCGGAATGGCAAAAATGATCAAAATGAACGATTTTGGCATGCCAAAAGATGCTCAAAATGATAGATTTCGGCATGCCAAAAAATGCTCAAAATGATCGAGTTCGGAATGGCAAAAAACGATCAAAATTAAAGATTTCAACATGCCAAAAGATACTCAAAATGATAGATTTCGGCATGCCGACAAAACTCAAAATGATCGATTTCGTCATGGCAAAAGATGCGCAAAATGATATATTTCGTCATGGCAAAAAATGCTCAAAATGAACGATTTCGGATGCTCAAAATGATAGATTTCGGCATGTTAAAAAATGCTCAAAGTTAACGATTTCGGCATGCCAAAAATTGCTCAAAATGAACGATTTCGGAATGACAAAAAATGCTCAAAGGAACGAATTCGGCATGCCAAAAAATGCTCAAAATGACCTATTTCGTCTTGGAAAAAATGCTCAAAATGAACGATTTCGGAACGGCAAAAAATGCTCAAAATGAACGATTTCGGCATGCAAAAAAATGCTCAAATGATCGATTTTGGCATGGCAAAAAACGATCAAAATTAACGATTTCGGAATGACAAAAAATGCTCAAAAGGAACGATTTCGGCATGCAAAAAAATGCTCGAAATGACCGATTTCGTCATGGCAGAAAATGCTCAAAATGAACGATTTCGGCATGGCAAAAACTATCAAAATTAACGATTTCGGAGTGACAAAAATGCCCAAAGGGAACGATTTCGTCATGCCAAAACATGCTCAAAATGACCGATTTGGTTATGGCAAAAATGCTCAAAATGAACGATTTCGGCATGGCAAAAAACGATCAAAATTATGTATTTCGTCATAGGAAAAGATGCTCAAAATGAACGATTTCGGCATGCCAAAAATTGCTCAAAATTATCGATTTCGGAAAGGCAAAAAATGCTCAAAATTAACGATTTCGGCATGCCAAAACACGCTCAAAATGATAGGTTTCGGCATGCCAAAAAATGCTCAAAATGATCGATTTCGGAACGACAAAAAATGCTCTAAATGAACGATTTCGGCATGGCAAAAAAGCTCAAAATGATCGATTTCGGCATGGAAAAAAACGATCAAAATTAACGATTTCGGAATGAAAAAAATGCTCAGAAGGAACGATTTCGTCATGCCAAAACATGCTCAAAATGACCGATTTGGTTATGGCAAAAATGCTCAAAATGAACAATTTCGGCATGGCAAAAAACGATCAAAATTATGTATTTCGCCATGGCAAAAGATGCTCAAAATGAACGATTTCGGCATGCCAAAAATTGCTCAAAATTATCGATTTCGGAATGGCAAAAAATGCTCAAAATGAACGATTTCGGCATGGCAAAAAATGCTCAAAATGATCGATTTCTGAATGGCAAAACTTGCTCAAAATGAACGATTTCGGCATGCCAAAAAATTCTCAAAGTTAACTATTTCGGCACGCCAAAAATTGCTCAAAATGAAAGATTTCGGAATGACAAAAAATGCTCAAAAGGAACGATTTCAGCATGCCAAAATATGCTCAAAGTGACCTATTTCGTCATGGCAAAAAATGCTCAAAATGAACGATTTCGTCATGGCAAAAAATGTTCAAAATTAACGATTTCAGCATGGAAAAAAACCATCAAAATTAACGATTTCGGCATGCCAAAAGATGCTCAAAGTATTAGATTTCGGCATGCCAAAAAATGTTCAAAATGATCGATTTCGGAACGGCTAAAAATGCTCAAAATGAACGATTTCGGCATATCAAAAAACGATCAAAATTAACGATTTCTGAATGACAAAAAATGCTCTAAAGGAACGATTTCGGGATGCAAAAAACGATCAAAATTAACGATTTCGGAATGACAAAAAATGCTCAAAATATTAGATTTCGGCATGCCAAAACACGCTCAAAATGATAGATTTCGGCATGCCAAAAAATGCTCAAAATGATCTATTTCGGAACGACAAAAAATGCTCCAAAATGAACGATTTCGCATGGCAAAAAATGCTCAAAATGATCGATTTCGGCATGGAAAAAAACTATAAAAATTAACGATTTCGGAATGACAAAAAATACTCAAAAGGAACGATTTTGTCATGCCAAAACATGCTCAAAATGACCGATTTGGTTATGGCAAAAATGCTCAAAATGAACGATTTCGGCATGGCAAAAAACGATCAAAATTATGTAATTCGTCATGGCAAAAGATGCTCAAAATGAACGATTTCGGCATGCCAAAAATTGCTCAAAATTATCGATTTCGGAATGGCAAAAAATGCTCAAAATTAACGATTTCGGCATGCCAAAACACGCTCAAAATGATAGATTTCGGCATGCCAAAAAATGCTCAAAATGATCGATTTCGGAACGACAAAAAATGCTCCAAATGAACGATTTCGGCATGGCAAAAAATGCTCAAAATGATCGATTTCGGCATGCCAAAAGATGCTCAAAATATTAGATTTCGGCATGCCAAAAATGCTCAAAATGATCAATTTCGTCATGACAAAAAATGCTCAAAATGAAGGATATCGGCATAGCAAAAAACGATCAAAATTAACTATTTCGGAATGACAAAAAATACTCAAAAGGAACGATTTCGGCATGCCAAAAAATGCTGGAAATGATCGATTTCGTCATGGCAAAAAATGCTCAAAATGAACGATCTCGGCATGGCAAAAAACTATCAAAATTATCGATCTCGGCATGGCAAAAAATGATCAAAATGAGCGATATCGGCATGGCAAAAATTGCTCAAAATGATCGATTTCGGCATGAAAAAAAATGATCAAAATGAACGATTTCGGCATAGCAACAAACGATCAAAATTAACGATTTCGGAATGACAAAAAATTCTCAAAATGATCGATTTCGGAACGGCAAAAAATGCTCAAAATGAACGATTTCGGCATGGCAAAAGTTGCTCAAAATGAACGATTTCGGCATGCCAAAAAATGCTCAAAGTTAACTATTTCAGCACGCCAAAAATTGCTCAAAATGAACGATTTCGGAATGACAAAAAATGCTCAAAAGGAACTATTTCGGCATGCCAAAATATGCTCAAAGTGACCTATTTCGTCATGGCAACGATTTCGGAATAGCATAGCAATGGCAACGATTTCGAACGATTTCGGCATAGCAAAAAATGTTCACAATGCACGATTTCGGCATGGAAAAAAACCATCAAAATGAACGATTTCGGCATGCAAAAAAATGCTCGAAATGACCGATTTCGTCATGGCAAAAAATGCTCAAAATGAACGATCTCGGCATGGCAAAAACTATCAAAATTAACGACTTCGGAATGACAAAAAATACTCAAAAGGAACGATTTTTGCCATGCCAAAATATGCTCAAAGTGACCTATTTTGTCATGGCAAAAAATGCTCAAAATGAAAGATTTCGGCATGGCAAAACATGCTCAAAGTGACCGATTTGGTATATGGCAAAAAATGCTCAAAATGAACGATTTCGGCATGGTAAAAAATGCTCAAAATGACCTATTTCGTCATGGCAAAAAATGCTCAAAATGAACGATTTCGGCATGGCAAAAAACGATCAAAATTAACGATTTCGGCATGGCAAAAGATGCTCAAAATATTAGATTTCGGCATGCCAAAAAATGCTCAAAATGAACGATTTCGTCACGGCAAAAAATGCTCAAAATCAACGATTTCGGCATAGCAAAAAACGATCAAAATTAACGATTTCGGAATGACAAAAAATGCTCTAAATGAACGATTTCGGCATGCAAAAAAATGCTCGAAATGACCGATTTCGTCATGGCAAAAAACAATCAAAATGAACGATCTCGGCATGGCAAAAACTATCAAAATTATCGATTTCGGCATGGCAAAAAATGATCAAAATAAACGATTTCGGCATGGCAAAAAATGCTCAAAATGATCGATTTCGGCATGCCAAGAAATGCTCAAAATGTAGTAAAATTAACTTTTACTATTATGTTCTTTATTATTTTCCAAATAAAACACTATTTTTTATATTTTAATAAACTTTTTATTTATTACTATTATTTATTTATTTAATGTTAAATTATTTCTTAATTTCGATTTTAGAGTTTCAATATTTAATTTATTTTATTTGGTCAATTTTAATTATTTTCTTGACAAGTATTTTTAAATTAATTATTTATTAATTTTTTTTATGGATTTAAAATATAATATGTACAATAAAATTTTATATAAACAATAAAATTTTATTTTAACCTTTTAAATTGTTAATTATTACTTTAATTTAATTTCACATATGTATACTATTTGTAGTATAACTTTAACAAAAATTTAATTTTTACTTTTATTATCTTTACTTGACTTTTTAATTAATTAGTTGGTGTCTTCTTGACACCCAAATTAAAACTTAACTTTTACTACCAAAAAACAGCTATTTTATTTGGTTGAAGAGCTTTTTGGTTTTCCAAAATATCGCATGCGATATTTTGGTTAGCCAATCAACTCTTCAAAATTTTGTTCTAATTTAATTTATAATTATTTTGCAAATTTAATTAATAATTTTATTTTATTTCAAAATAATTTAGTTAGCTGTTTTTTTGGTTGTGAATTGAAGTACTGGGTGCTTCAATTCACAACACCTTCTCTCTTTTGAAAAAATATAGGGATCGAAGTTTTTACTTCGAACACTATATTTTTAAAAATAATATTATTTTGAGTTTTTCCAAAAAAAATTTTATTTACTTATAGATAATAGATAATATAATAGATTTTTTACTTAATTCTACAAATAATTTTATTTAGATATATTATTTTTTTTTTATATGTACATATATATATGTATATATTTTTTTTGTAATGATAAATAATTAATTTACTATCATTTGTATAGTATTAATAAATTTTCTGTTAATTTAAAATAATATGAAATTTTTGATTTTATTCTTTATTTATTTGTTTCTTCAAAAATTTTTATTTTATTATATTAAAAAAAATCAAATTCCTTTTTTTTTTGTTTTAATTTGCAATATTCATTTTTGTATATTTTTAAAATCAAATTCCTTTTTATTTTAAATATTTTAATTTAATTTTTATTTTGTATATAAATTTTTTTTATCAGGTTTTTTGAATATTTTGTAATTCTATTATTTAGGGAAATTGAAATTAAGATTTTTATTTAAATTAGTGGACATAGGTAATTTTAGTGGGAAATTAATAGAGAAAATTAAAATATATTTTTAAATAAGAAACTAGTGAGTTTAATATACTAAACAGTTATTTTTTTTTTAAAAATTGTTTTTTTATAAAAAAACATTCAAAAAATTAAAACTTGTGAATTTAATATACGAAAAATTCATTATAAAAATAATCGCTTTTTTTTTATATGAATTTTGTGTAGGGATCCTTTTTTTTTGTGGATCTCTATATATATATTTTTTTTTAAAAAAAAATACTTAGTTAGGGGTCATAAAAATTTTTTTTTTTTAAAATATGCTATAGTAATTTTTGTTAAATAATAGGTTAATTTTTTATTAGAGATACTTAATACTAATTATTATATTGAATTTATGAAGTCCATTTTTTAAGTCTATTATTATGGACTATTTTGGGTCTCCTACCCATTTTGATAGTGGAATTTACTTTGTCCGCTTTTATTACTTCATAAGGACCCAACCAAGGGACGCTTAATTTGTGCAGCTTGGTTGGATTCATTATTAGTACTTGATCACCTACATTGAATTTTTCATCTTTTTTAGTCTTATCATAATAACCCTTGGCTTTTAGTTTGCCTTTACTTAAATTTTCCCTTACAGTTTGATGAATTTTTTGCATTCTATACTTTAACGTTAAACAATAATCGTCGAAATTATATAATGGTTCCGGGGTCTTTTGTAAATTGCTAGGAAGTGGTTCACTAAATCCATATAGAGCGTATAGTGGTGAAAATTTGCTTCCGCTATGTGGTGTATGGTTATGCGCAAATACTGCTTCTGCTATCCAAGTGTCCCAGGTTTGTATATGTTCATTCACAAATATTTTCAAATATTCGACCAATGGCCCATGCCGCCTTTCCAACGAACCATTTGTTTGTGGATGGTATGCAGTAGTTTGTAATTTCTTAATGTGTAATAATTTACATAGTTGTTGGAGCAATTTACCTGTAAAATTTGCACCTTGATCCGTTAATAACTCCTTGGGTATTATTGAGTATTTTAATATAATATTTCTATAAAAAGCTTCCGCTACCGTCGTTGCTTCTCCGTTTGGAATTGGTATTGCATCAAAAAATTTCGTTAAGTCGTCCTGAAATGTAAGTATATATTTGTTTCCATTTGTGGTCATTGGAAAAGGACCCACGATATCTAAATATACTCTTTTAAAGGGTTTTTCTGCTGTAGGTGTTATTACTAACGGCATTTTGGTTACTTTACCTCTTTTGATTTTTTGGCATTTAGGACATTTCTTAATATATTCATAAATGTCCGACAGCATTTTTTTCCAGTAATAATATTGTCTAATTCTTCTGTATGTTTTGGTTATTCCCGCGTGCCCTCCTAATGCCGAATCGTGGTATTCCTTTAATATCGTTCTAATTTCCTCTTTATCCTTCAGAATTATTTTGGTTGATATCTCTGGTACTACATCCTCCTCCTTATCCTTTTTTTGTTCTTTAGATACTGACTTATTTAATTTAGTTATTTCCTTCCTTTCCATTTCGACTTTATGGTCCTTTTTTATTACTTCGTCTCCGATTTCGTTTTTCCTTGTACTAGCTCGAGTAATAGCGAAAGTATTTTTTGTAGTTTTGTTGTTACCGATTTCCCCTTCATCTTCTGGAATTCGACTTAATGCATCAGCGTTAGTGTTTAACTTACCTGGCTTATATAAAATTTTGAAATTATATTCCGCTAAACGTGTTTTCCATCTATTAATTTTTCCTTCGGGGTCTTTTTTACGATATTCACTTATTAGTGGCTTATGATCCGTAAAAACTGTAAATTCCTGTCCTAGTAAGTAGCATCTAAAATTTTTCACTGCCCAATAAACTCCTAACATTTCCTTGTCGATAGTAGCGTAATTACGTTCCGCTTTGTTCAGTACCCTGCTAGCATATGCTATAGGCAGGTCTTTACCTACTTCGCCTTGCGATAATACCGCTCCCAAAGCATGATTGCTAGCGTCAGTAGTTAACAAAAATGGTTTAGTAAAGTCCGGATATTTCAGAATAGGTGGCGACGTCAATAATTTTTTTATTTCTTCGAATGCTTGTTGATGTATGTCTGTCCATTGAAACTTTTTATTTTTTGTTGCCATTTGATATAGGGGTTCTCCTTTTTCTGCTAATAATGGCATACTTGCACGATAATAATTTACCAATCCCAAGAAGGATTGCAGCTCTTTAGTGGTTTTTGGAATGGGGTGAGTTGCCACACATTCCGTTTTTTCAGGATTTGGTAATATGCCTTCTGTTGTAATCCTATAACCTAAATAAACGACTTCCTTTTTTAAAAATCTGCATTTTTCAGGCTGAAGTTTCAAATTATTTTCCCTTAGTCTATTAAAAACAGCTCGAAGTTTTTCGTCGTGATCCCGTAGTGTTCTTCCATATATTACAATATCGTCTAAATAGACGAAACATTTGAAACCTTGTAATCCAGTTAGTATATGATTCATTAAGCGCTGAAAGGTAGCAGGTGCCCCTGAGAGACCAAACGGCATCCTTTTAAACTCGTAATGTCCGAAAATTGTGCTAAACGCCGTTTTTTCTCTATCCTTAGGATCAACTGCCACCTGGTGGTAGCCACTTGCTAAATCCAACGTTGAGAAATATAGCGATCCCCCTAGTTGATCTATTATGTCCGCTATCCTTGGTAGGGGAAACGCGTCTCCCAATGTCACTTCGTTGATTTTTCTGAAATCTACTACCACCCTGTATCTTTTCTCTCCTTCAGGTCCAGCCTTTTTTGGCACTACTAATAGAGGGGAGTTCCAAGGGCTTCTGCTTGGTTGTATAATATCCTCCTCCAGTAAATTTTTTATTTCTTCATTAATTACTTTTTTATGACATTCTGCTAGCCGATATTGTCTACTATTGATGGGAACTTGTTCCGGGGTCGTCCGTATTTTATGTGTAATAACGTCTGTATGTGTTAACCTGTCGCCGGGCAAGTGAAATATGTCATTACATTCTTCACAAATTTTGTCGATTGTGTCCTGTTCCTCTAAGGTTAACGTAGAATTCTTTTTCAGCAAATTTTTTAATAAATCTATTCTTTCGTTTTTTAAATTATTTCCTGCTTCCTCCTCATGATAACCATTGAAAGAGTGTTCCTCCTCGAATAACCTATAAACATCCGCAATTGGTGCGCATTTACGTTTCCCACGTGGTTTTTTAACTTTTTCTTTGACTTTTGGTGTGGTTTGGGGGTCATTTTTTAGGGGTTTTATTTTAAAATTTTGAATAGGGGTCAATTTTAAATTTACGTTTTCGATTACTACATTTTCCGTGTTTACGTTAACTACACAAACAGTTACAGTATTATTTTTACCTTTTACCAAACAATTTCCTAAAAACACGCCTGGTTTTATTTGTTGAGCTTCACAAAAGAATTCTCCCTCTTCCGTTGTAGGGAGACTGATTGCTTTTTCCATGCGTGCTGGTACTATAATTTTCGATGATTTTATTATTCCATTAATTTCCATTTTTTCACATTTAACATTATTAGATTCAAATTTATATTTTTCCGTTGGTACTTCTTCAATTTTATCCTCCATTGCAATTACTTCATTTTCTATAAAATCAATTACTTCATTTTCTATAAAAAATTCTTCATTAATATTTTCATCATTTACCATTTTCTCTCCTTTTACGTCATAATTAATTTCATCATTTACTATTTTATCTCCTTCTATGTCATTATTATTATTTTTCTCCTTATTATCTTCATAATTGACTTCAATAACTTCTGCATTAACTACAATAATATCCTCCTCTCCTAATTTCTCCTCCTTTAATTCATTACTATTTTCACTTAATAACTCCTTAGTTTCTACTATAACTTCTTTATTTTCTATTACTTCCATAACTCCTTTATTTACCTTAAAACTCTCCTGTACTTTTTCATAAATTTCTCGTAATTGCTGTATCTTCACCGCGTTTAGTTTATTTGAATCTTTAATACAATACATATTTATTTTTTCATTTTGTTTTTGTGAAAATGGAATATAAAATTCCGAATTATTTGTTTTTGTTTTTGGAAATTGTAATTGTTTTTGGGGTCCTAAAATATTACAATTAGGGGACAAAAAATTGTTCCCTAAAATACCATCAACTGGTAACTTAATATCATTATCTGTAACTTGGAAATCGCATTTAAAATTTTGCCCTAATAAAAATTTACCCTCACAGGAACCTAAAGTGGAGCTCACATTGTTTATTGAACTTATTTGTACCTTATTATCTGTACTTATTTGTGTTCCTTTTTTCAACGTTGAATTTTTTATTAAACTAACCTGAGCTCCTGTGTCTACTAATAACTTTACTTTGTCTGTTTTGGCTATATCTAAAGCCAATTGTACTATGGGCTCCTGTAAGGTGGTTGTTGTGCCCTCCGTATGGAATGAGCTGGGCTTTTTTAGTTCACTCCATTCTCGTTTCCCGAAACTAACGCCATTCGAGATTCGTAGGATTGACGTGCTTCACAATTTAATATTTTATGGCCTTCCCTTGCACACCATTCACAAGTGGTTTCCGTGTTGGTTACTGTTAAAACTCTTTGTGGGCTTGCTCCGTTATTCCCTGCACGTGGTTTTAAACAATTAGCGGATTCGTGTCCGTAAATTCCGCAATTGGTACAATGTTTTACTTCCTTATTTAAATGAAATTGCATTGTACAATCTCTACTTATGTGGCCTTGTTTACCACATTTGAAACATTTTATAAGAGGATTTGAATTAGGTCCCCTGTTAGCAATATTTGTATTCCTAATATTATTATGATTATTATTATTACTATTATAATTAGATTGGTAGTTATTTCCGTTAAACATACTACCATTATTATTGTTCAATCTATTAGGGGTCTTATTATAGTTATTGAACGGGGTCTTATTGTTATTAAAATTATTATTATTATTATTTGACAATTGCTTATAATTATTACTAAAATTGTTGTTGTTGTTGTTGTTATTTAGATTTCTACTCCCAGCGTTAAAATTATTGCGCACGTTATTATTATGCTGTTGGTTGTTCCTAAAATTATTGTTATTGTTAAAACTTCTCTGATTATTCCCATTACCAAATTTGTTGTTGTTGGGTTGTTCCGTTTGTAGCCCATTTTCGTTTAACTTTTTCATCAATGTCGTAATTAATGTCAGCATTTGATCCCCTACGACTGCTTGATTGTTGCTTGATGTATTAGAACTTCCAATGCCGCCTAAATTTCGAGTTTCATTCAGATATTGTCGAGCTGCTCCTATAGAGACTCGTAAATTTTCCGGATTTTTAAATAATAGATATTGTTTTAACTCTGCTGATCGCAGTCCTCCCAAAAACACTCTCTTTGCTGTGATCTCCATCTCGTTTATCAATGCTCGTCCCTCGTTGTTATATCTCTCATTTACCCTGTTCCGATACGCGGCCAATTTTTCGGATATTCGTTCTCCAAAAAGTTCTACAGTTTCCGTTTCATATTGGTACATTCCCATAATTTCTGAGGCTAAAGTAGCCATATCTTTACTTTCTATGAAACGGTTTCTTAAAATATCCTTGTATTGTGTAAAATTTTCGACGTTGGCATATCTAAAGAGAGCGTTGGCCGCACCTGTTAATTTACTGGTAATTAAAATCCGTAAAAGTATGCCTTTTTGCTCATCCCTCGTTAATTCGTATGATTGTTGAGCCAACTCCAGAAAATTGTTTAGTTCGTTTTCAATGTCCAACCCTACACCTGAAAATGTTGGAACGTGTACCAAAAATGTCTTAATAATTTTTTCAACCGGCAAGAGCGTTGGTTCCAAATGGTAAGAGTTGTCATTAGTAAAATTTTCCGCGTTGTACTCATGTTGTACGGGTAACTGACGTGGTGGTGGAGGCGGAATAGGGGTCGAATTTAACCCTGATGGTCCTGGCCTATTCATCGTTCTGTTACTAAAGAAATGGGGGTCATTTATTGGATTCATTTCGTTGGATTTTTTAATATTTAAACTTCTTCTTTCCGTTTTAGTAATAATCACTTTATTTTTCCTTGCTTTTTTAGGTCTTCTTATTGGACCAATTCTATTATATTTTACCCCGGATCTTAATGTTCTGAAGCTTTTTCTGTTTTCCGACACTCTATCTTCCTGCACTTGGTGTAAAAAATCAGAAAAATTGTTTTTATTTAAAACTTCTAAATTTGGTTCTTCTTCTATATTTTCGATGTTTGTTTTAGTTTTTTCGTCCGAATCTTCAAATTCTGGACTTGAATTTAGAAATGAAAAAGTAGAAATTCGTTTCGAAAATTTTAAAATAGATTGCGCTAAAGTTGGGGTTTTTGATTTTTGCGACATTAGTTTCCTTATTAAAAAAAATTACAACAACAATGTATATATGCCCTTTTTTATATATATTATGATTTAGGGGTCATAATTTTATTAAATTTCAGTAAAAAGTGAAAAAAAATTTTGTATACTTATTTTTTAGGGGTCGAAAAAAAAAATTTTAAGCTCGAAAAATTGTGTTTGTAAAAATTATTTTTAATTTAAATTTTATCTTATTTAACGAAAATCATTCCAAATTAATAAAATTATTTAAAATAAAATACTCATTTTTATTTATTTTATTTTTATTCCTGAATATATGCAATAAAAAAAATTTTTCGACATAAAAAAAATATATATTCACTAACTCCTAAAATTATGCAATAAATTTTTAATTTAATACCAAAAAAAAATTTTAATAAATTTTCATAATATGAATGCTTTTACAAAAAACCGCGCTTTGTTCTAATGAAACTTACGTACGTCATTTAAAATATTTATATTAATATCAATTAAGTTGACAACAATATTTTATATAAAAATGATCAAACGTATTTTGAAAATATATATATATATCCCTTTATGTATATGTATATATAATTTTCGTCATTACGAACAAAAAAAAAAAAAAAAAAAAAAATTAATGAAATTTTGATATAAAATGTAAATTTAGTGTAATTATATTTTAGGGGTCGAAAAAAAGACAGAAATCCAATTCAATATAGTTATAAAATTTTATTAATACATATTTTTTCTTAAATTTTATTATGAAGACCAATCCAAATTAAGACGATGAATATATATAATTTTTTTTTAAAAAAAAATTTTTATTATTATAGGTACTTCTAAAAGTTCACTTTTTTTTAAAAACCCAAAAATGTTTTATTTATCTCCTAAAGGTATGCAATGATTATAAAATATTTTTGTTAAGTAAGTTTGATTAAAAAAAATATTTTGATTGACTTTGTTTTGCAATGATAAATTGAAATTGCGGTTAATTACCTTTTAAAAAAAACATTATTATAAATTTTAAAAACAAAAAATTACGAAATTATTTATTTTCAACAAAGAAAATTCGCTAAATTTTAATTATAAGTATGTATGAATATATATTATTTTGTCATAAGAGGACAAAAAAATTTTTTAGTTATATAGGGTGAAACGAAAAATATTGGGTAACAAAGAAAATTTGTATCCCAATTTTTTATTATTACATAGAAAAAAAACTTTATACCAGTTACTTGATTTTATACAGCCCTGAGTTAACTTAATACAAACTGTACATTTGTATTGTCTTTACACAGTTTTAGTATAAAATCAACGAACCCTAGTATTTTTATAATTAAATTCAACACATAATGCCTTTCATTGTTTTTATTACCTTATATATTTTTGTACACTACCAAGTATAAAATTTCAATGCTAATAAAAATTTAGGCAACAGAAAAAAAACTTTATATAATTGCTGAAAACGCACAATTATTATAATGCAAAAAGAAATATGTATATACATATGTATATATGGTCGACTTATAGTAAAAAAAACTTATATAATTGCACCATATGTATTAATGTGTGCTTTGTTGATATGCATTTATTTATAATATTTATTATATATGTATAAAAAAATTAGGGTAACTATTGGGAAAGGTTAGGAAATTTGTTTAACAAAAAAAAATTATATACAATTTATATATATCCATAAAACTTTGTTTACAAGTTTTGTTGGATTTTACGAAAAAAATATGACCTTTTTTTTTTATATTTATGTGCCGTATATAGGAATTTGATTTTTTTTGTATAACTTTTTTGAAAAAAAATTTGGAAAAAAAAATTTTTTTTGATAATTATTTAACATCTAATTTGATACATTTTGAATTCGATTTTTTTTATTTTTTTTGATAATTAATTAAACAATCAATTTGAATTTTAGAATTTTAAATTGAAAAATTTTTTATGATTTATTCACACAAAATTCCATTTTTTTTATTATTAAATATAATAATTTTCCTTAATATTATTTTAGATTTTGACTTACATAATAACTTTGTTGATCTGCTTCTTATGTTGACTTTTTTTTGTTGTTATTGCCTTTGCGTTGATATACTGCTTTCTTACGTTGATTTTTTTTTTCACGGCCTTATTTGTTGATCTGCTACTGTTATTTGTACTTCGTTGTTCTGCTATTTTTTTTCACTTTTTTTGTTAAAATGTATGTTTTTTTTGTAATTTTCGTAAAATTTGTAAAAACTTTTTTTTTTTTAATAATTTTTTTTTTTTAAATTTTTAACCGTTTTACCGCACACAAGTCTTTTTGGATAGGAAACGTAATTCCTATCCTGTCCGCAGCGCCAATGTAGTAAAATTAACTTTTACTATTATGTTCTTTATTATTTTCCAAATAAAACACTATTTTTTATATTTTAATAAACTTTTTATTTATTACTATTATTTATTTATTTAATGTTAAATTATTTCTTAATTTCGATTTTAGAGTTTCAATATTTAATTTATTTTATTTGGTCAATTTTAATTATTTTCTTGACAAGTATTTTTAAATTAATTATTTATTAATTTTTTTTATGGATTTAAAATATAATATGTACAATAAAATTTTATATAAACAATAAAATTTTATTTTAACCTTTTAAATTGTTAATTATTACTTTAATTTAATTTCACATATGTATACTATTTGTAGTATAACTTTAACAAAAATTTAATTTTTACTTTTATTATCTTTACTTGACTTTTTAATTAATTAGTTGGTGTCTTCTTGACACCCAAATTAAAACTTAACTTTTACTACCAAAAAACAGCTATTTTATTTGGTTGAAGAGCTTTTTGGTTTTCCAAAATATCGCATGCGAATTTTGTTCTAATTTAATTTATAATTATTTTGCAAATTTAATTAATAATTTTATTTTATTTCAAAATAATTTAGTTAGCTGTTTTTTTGGTTGTGAATTGAAGTACTGGGTGCTTCAATTCACAACAAAAATGATCGATTTCCGAACGGCTAAAAATGCTCAAAATGAACGATTTCGGCATGGAAAAAAATGCTCAAAATGATCGTTTTCGGAATGGCAAAAGTTGCTCAAAATGAACGATTTCGGCTTGCCAAAAACTGCTCAAAGTTAACTATTTCGGCATGCCAAAAATTGCTCAAAATGAACGATTTCGGAATGACAAAAAATGCTCAAAAGGAACGATTTCGGCATGCCAAAAAATGCTCAAAGTGACCTATTTCGTCATGGCAAAAAATGCTCAAAATGAACGATTTCGTCATGACAAAAAATGCTCAAAATGAACGATTTCGGCATGGCAAAAACCATCAAAATTTATGATTTCGGCATGCCAAAAGATGCTCAAAATATTAGATTTCGGCATGCCAAAAAATGTTTAAAATGATTAATTTCGTCATGACAAAAAATGCTCTAAATGAAGGATTTCGGCTTAGCAAAAAACGATCAAAATTAATGATTTCGGAATGACAAAAAATGCTCAAACGGAACGATTTCGGCATGCCAAAAAATGCTCGAAATGATCGATTTCCTTATGGCAAAAAATGCTCAAAATGAACGATCTCGGCATGGCAGCAAACTATCAAAATTATCGATTTGGGCATGGCAGAAAATGATCAAAATGATCGATTTCGGCATGCAAAAAAATGCTCAAAATGAACGATTTCGGCATGGCAAAAAATGCTCACAGTGATAAATTTCGGAATGGCAAAACTTGTTCAAAATGATCAATTTCGGAATGGCAAAAAATGCTCAAAATGATAGATTTCGTCATGCCAAAAAAAGCTCAAAATGCACGATTTCGGCATGGCAAAAAATTGTCACAGTGATAAATTTCGGGATGGCAAAATTTGTTCAAAATGGTCGATTTCGGAATGGCAAAAAATGCTCCAAATTAACGATTTTGGCATGCCAAAAGGTGCTCAAAGGAACGATTTCGTAATGACAAAAAATGCTCAAAAGGAACGATTTCGGCATGCCAAAACATGCTCAAACTGATAGATTTGGGCTTGCTAAAAATGCTCAAAATGATCGATTTCGGAATGGCAAAAAATGCTCAAAATGAACGATTTCGGCATGCTAAACCATGCTCAAAATGATAGATTTCGAAATGCCAAAAACGGTCAAAATGACCGATTTCGGAATTGCAAAAATGATCAAAATGAACGATATCGGCATGCCAAAACATGCTCAAAATGATAGATTTCGACATGCCAAAAACGATCAAAATTAGCGATTTCGGAATGACAAAAAATGCTCAAAAGGAACGATTTCGTCATGCCAAAAAATGCTCAAAATGATCGGCAAAAAATGCTCACAGTGATAAATTTCGGAATGGCAAAAGTTGTTCAAAATGATCAATTTCGGAATGGCAAAAAATGCTCAAAATGATAGATTTCGGCATGCCAAAAAAAGCTCAAAATGAACGATTTCGGCATGGCAAAAAATTCTCACAGTGATAAATTTCGGGATGGCAAAAGTTGTTCAAAATGATCGATTTCGGAATGGCAAAAAATGCTCCAAATTAACGATTTTGGCATGCCAAAAGATGCTCAAAAGGAACGATTTCGTAATGACAAAAAATGCTCAAAAGGAACGATTTCGGCATGCCAAAACATGCTCAATATGATAGATTTCCGCATGCTAAAAATGCTCAAAATGATCGATTTCGGAATGGCAAAAAATGCTCAAAATGATCGATTTCGGAATGGCAAAAAAATCTCAAAATGAACGATTTCGGCATGCCAAAACATGCTCAAAATGATAGATTTCGACATGCCAAAAAACGATCAAAATTAACGATTTCGGAATGACAAAAAATGCTCAAAATGATAGATTTCGCCATGCCAAAAAATGCTAAAAATGATCGATTTCGGAATGGCAAAAAATGCTCAAAATGAACGATTTCGGCATGCCAAAACATGATCAAAATGATAGATTTCGGCATGCCAAAAAATGCTCAAAATGATCGATTTCAGAACGGCAAAAAATGCTCAAAATGAACGATTTCGGCATGGCACAAAATGCTCAAAATGATCGATTTCGGCATGGCAAAAAACGATCAAAATTAACGATTTCGGAATGACAAAAAATGCTCAAAAGGAACGATTTCGGCATGCCAAAAAATGCTCGAAATGATCGATTTCGTCATGGCAAAAAATGCTCAAAATGAACGATCTCGGCATGGCAACAAACTATCAAAATTATCGATTTCGGCATGGCAAAAAATGATCAAAATGATCGATTTCGGCATCCAAAAAAATGCTCAAAATGAACGATTTCGGCATGGCAAAAAATGCTCACATTGTTTAATTTCGGAATGGCAAAAGTTGTTCAAAATGATCGATTTCGGAATGGCAAAAAATGATCCAAATTAACAATTTTGGCATGCCAAAAGATGCTCACAAGGAACGATTCCGTAATGACAAAAAATGCTCAAAAGGAACGATTTCGGCATGCCAAAACATGTTCAAAATGATAGATTTCGGCATGCCGACAAATCTCAAAATGATCGATTTCGTCATGGCAAAAGATGCCCAAATGAACGATTTCGGCATGCCAAAAAATGCTCAAAATGAACGATTTCAGCGTGGCAAAAAATGCTCAAAATGATATATTACGTCATGGCAAAAAATGCTCAAAATGAACGATTTCGGCATGGAAAAAAACGATCAAAATTAACGATTTCAGAATGGCAAAAAATGCTCAAAATGATAGATTTCGGCATGTTAAAAAATGCTCAAAGTTAA
>OX457086.1:19958861-20021847 GCA_949752835.1 Empis stercorea
CCCAAAACGCTAACTGATGCTTATCAAATAATAGCTACTAATGGTTATTTAAATTTTACCGCTATGTTTTCAGGAAATTACTCTTATAAAAAACCTAATACGAGTTATAACAGAAATCGGACTAATTATAACCATAGTAATAATTCAAATACTGTTGCAAATCATAATAATTCAAATAATGTAGCTAACAATCGAAACTATAATAACGGTAATCATAGGAATTCTGTACCAAGTGAACAAACACAACGAACAAATTACTCTTTTAACAGAAATAACCGAAATGGACAATCTCATAACAATTCTAGTGTACAACAAAGAACTAATACAAACCAAAGAAACTTTACGCCTAGTAGACGGACGCAAAATACAAATAATACAAATAACAATAATAGCCAAAATACACAAGAAAATAACAATATTGGAATAGAATCAATGGACATTTCTACTATTGTTAATTCAAAAACTTCCGAAAATCAAAATTTTCACCAGGATGTAGTAAACAGCTACCCTATATAATAATAAATACAAAAGTAAAAAAGTTAAAATTTATAATTGATACTGGTGCCGAATTCAGCATAATAAACACAAACTTATGTCAACCAAAATGGAAAACAATTACTGCACCATAAAATTTAAAAGTATTAGATAGAATTATTCATTCAACAGTTAGATGTACGTTTCCTTTGTTCGATATTTTCAATGATAAACGAAATGTTGAATTTATAGAATTCCCATTTCATAATATTTTCGATGGAATTATCGGAAATAATATTTTAGTCTCTTTTATAGATTATAAAAATCGCTTACTTATTACACAAAATAATCTAAACTCAGTTATAGATTATAAAAATCGCTTACTTATTACACAAAATGCTAAAATACCATTCTTTTTGAATAAGTACGAAGAGTATTATTATTATAATGCGTATGTTGATGATGGTATAGGTCTCAACAACGAAATAGATAATGCATCTCCGCAGCCCCTAGAAATAAATTTCGCGGCACATTTGCAACCAAATGATATCAATAGTATAAAACAGGTTCTTAGTAGTTACAAAGATTTACTTTATAACGAAAATGATGATTTAACATTTACGAATGAAATCAAACATAAAATTAACACAAAAAATGATAACCCAGTATATACCAAAAGCTATAGATACCCCGAAATTCATAGAGATGAAGTCGATCGACAAATAAAACAAATGTTGAAGCAAGGAATAATAAAAAATAGTATATCACCATATAACGCCCCTATTTGGATTGTACCCAAAAAACTAGATAACTCGAAAAAACAACAATGGAGAATTGTAATCGATTATCGCAAACTTAATGATAACACTATAGACGATAAATTCCCGTTGCCCAAAATTGACGAATTGTTTGACAAACTGGGCAAATGCCAATATTTTTCCACCCTTGACCTGGCGAAGGGCTTTCATCAAATTGAAGTCTACCCAGAAGATAGATGCAAAACAGCTTTTTCAACAGCAAGTGGCCATTATGAGTTTACGCGTATGCCTTTTGGCCTAAAAAACTCACCTTCCACGTTTCAACGTCTAATGAATAACGTTCTTAAAGAATTTATCAATAAAATCTGTGTAGTTTATCTAGATGATATACTCATTTTCTCGACCTCATTAGAAGAGCATCTCTGTGCAATAAGAAGAATACTTCAAAGATTACGTGAAGCTAATCTGAAAATCCAAATTAACAAATGTAGTTTTGCTGAAAGCTCAACTAATTATTTAGGGCATATAATAACTAATGGCGGTACCAAACCCGATCCAAAAAAAATTGAGTGTATACAAAATATAGGGTTACCAACAACACAAAAAGAAATAAAATCTTTATTAGGTATAAGTGGTTACTACCGTAAATTTATAAAAGACTACGCTAAAGTAGTATACCCTATGGTAAAATATTTGAAGAAAAATTCTAAAATAAATAAAAACGATAATGAATATATTCAGTCTTTTAATAAAATAAAATTACTACTAACGTCAGACCCAGTACTTACAAATCCGGATTTTAACAAAAAATTCACACTAACAACTGACGCATCAAACTATGCAATAGGCGCAGTGTTAAGCCAGAACAATCATCCTGTCTGTTTCGCATCTCGTACTCTTAATGAACATGAAAAACGATATTCGACGATAGAGAAAGAGCTTTTGGCTATCGTTTGGTCTGTAAAATATTTTCATACATATCTTTATGGTAGGGAGTTCATAATTCAAACAGACCATAAACCTCTCGTTTGGCTAAATGGTCTACGGGAACCAAATATGAAACTCCAACGTTGGAAAATCCAACTTAATGAATATAGTTTCTGTATAAATTATTTGAAAGGTAAAGATAATCACGTCGCTGACGGGTTAAGCCGTTTTCCATATAATCCCAATATTAATAATGAATTTGATACGATGATGTTCAATATTTTTAACGAAAATAAAGATAACAATATTCAAGGTTGTAGTAACGGCAATGACAACGATGTTATGTCCACTAACGCAACCATACATAGTGCATCGGAAGACGATTCACAGCACATAAAAATTACGGAAAAACCAATAAATATTTATAAAAATCAGATATATCTGTATAATTCTGATAAAGAAAAATATTCTGTTAAAATTTCTAACAAAAAATGTCAAAATAATATCTATGTTACTAAAGATAGTAACTTATTAGATATCATGAAACGGTGTATTATTCCTAACGGGTTAATGTGTGTATATTGTAATGACATTCCACTTTATTTAGAATTCCAAAATCTATATATAGAAAATTTTGCTAATAATAAAAACTTAAAAATTCTAAAATCTTGTATTAAATTAGTTGACATAACTGACAAAAATGAAATGTTAAATATTATTAAAGATAAACATTTGAAATCTAATCACAGAGGTATAACCGAAACATTTGCGGAATTAAAATCTATGTATTACTATCCAAAAATGTTAAAATTGATTCATAAATTTATTAATAATTGTGATGTTTGTAACATCGCTAAACACGATAGAAATCCACCTAAATTCATGTACGAACACACTGAATCTCCAAAGTACTTTAATAACATTGTGCATATGGACATTTGGTTTCCATATAGAAATGTTATGTACTTAACTATGTTAGACAAATTTTCAAAACATGCTACAATACATAAATTAGAAGACAGAACTTGGATTTCTCTTCTACGAGGAATTAAAGAAAGAATATTATACTTAGGTAAAATGACCAAATTAGTCACGGATAACGAAAAGGGCATTACACATAGTGCAATAGAACAATTTCTGAAAGAAAACGACATAGAATTTCACCTAACAACAGCAGGAAGTAAAACTGGAAATTCAGACGTAGAAAGACTACACGGCACATTAAACGAACATATAAGAATAATAGAAGTAGACAAAGAAAACAATAATTTGGAGAACTTAGATGAAAAAATATTTAAAATTTTGACAATTTATAACACAACTATACATTCTACTACCAAACTTAAACCAATTGATATAATAAATAAAAACTATGATAGAACAGAAATATCCACACTAGCAGAAAAGTTTGAACATGATAAAAAGAAACGAACGGAAAATTTAAACAAAACTAAAGACAACAACCCAATCTTAAATGAAAATATTGTAATTAATAGGAAAGTCGCTAAAAACAAACCCAAATACAAAAAATTAGATAAATTTGAAACAAAAGGCAATTACGTAATAGATACTAGTAACAAAAGATATACAAAATATTGCAGGAAACAAAGAAAAAAAAATATAAACACCAAAATTAAAATAATTTTTTTATTCTAGGAAATGGATTTAAAATTACTCTTCATTTTTATATCACCCATATTAATGCAAATCATAGATATTAATCAAATAAAAGATGACAATGGTTTTGTATTAATGAGACTCAACGAAAAATTAATTATTCAAAAATATACCAAATTATTAAATATAGTTAATACAACAGAATATATTGGAATAGTAAAAACATTAGAATATAATGTAGATAAATTAGGATTACGAGATCACGAAAACCAATATTCATTATTACATAGGGAATTATTAAATCTAAAACATAATCTAAATACGTTAATACCAGATTTATTTAAAAAGCGTCGTAATCGTCGCGGTTTAATAAATATCCTTGGTAGTGCAATGAAATTTATTGCAGGAACCATGGATAGCGAAGATTCGAATGAAATATATAGCCACTTACAGAATTTGGACAAAAATGGTTTTGTATTAATGAGACTCAACGAAAAATTAATTATTCAAAAATATACCAAATTATTACATATAGTTAATACAACAGAATATATGGGAATAGTAAAAACATTAGAATATAATGTAGATAAATTAGGATTACGAGATCACGAAAACCAATATTCATTATTACATAGGGAATTATTAAATCTAAAACATAATCTAAATACGTTAATACCAGATTTATTTAAAAAGCGTCGTAATCGTCGCGGTTTAATAAATATCCTTGGTAGTGCAATGAAATTTATTGCAGGAACCATGGATAGCGAAGATTCGAATGAAATATATAGCCACTTACAGAATTTGGACAAAAACGCTAAACAACTGACTGAACAAAATAACAAACAGGTTATAATTAACAACAATTTAATAAAAGGACTCGCAGCTGTAACTGAACATATAAATGCTCAGCAAAGTGAACTTAACCAATTCTTAAATAACATTACAATAGAAGCAAATGAAATCATTGCCACAGGTCGTAATACGAAATTTATTCTACAAATGTATGCGGATATAAATACAATCAATAGACATGTTGAAAAATTACAAGACATAATTTTACTAAGCCGTTTGGACATATTAGCACATGACATTTTTACAGACGAAGAAATTACCACATACAATATTACGACTGAAATTTTGCCTTATGTTAAAAGTAATATAATACTTAAAGATAACCTCATAATTTTCGTAGTTTCAATACCAACTTTTACAACTGAAAAATATTACAACGCATTGATCATACCTTTTCCAAACAAAAAAAATGAAGAATTAGATTCGGACCTTAAAGAAGTAATAATAAAATATAATGAAATATTTGAATATAGTGATCAGGTAATAAAAGAAAAAAATCTTAAATATTATAATGATAATTGTATAAAAAATGTACTAAAAAATAACCGCACCTGTTTTTATAGAATAAATATAGCAGAAAGTATTACTCTAGTAAAAGAAAATATAATTGTAACAAAAAATTTAAAAACTACAGAAATATTACAAAATTGTATAAATCATAAAATTAAAATTTCTGGTAATAACATTATTAAATTCAGTAATTGCGAAATAAATATTAAAGATTTTAAATTTAACAGTAAAATAAAAGAATATAAAGATAATGTAATAATACCTCTGTTATATGATGATACAAATAAAAAATTAATAAGAAATTTTACTTTGGAAGGTATACATTTAAAAACAATAAAAAACAGAGAAACTCTTGAATATATTGAATTTAAAAATAATACTTTAAATTATATATCTCTTACTACAATAATTTTTATTGTCATTGTAATTGTAGTAATAATAATATGTATATTATGTAAAAAGAGTAATAGCAATTTCAATCTAACTACTAAAATTGACATAAAAAAGCAAGAAAAAAATGAAAACACTGACCCATTTTCAAACTAAGATAATTTTTGGAGGACCAAAAATATTTATATGGGGGAGATGTTATATAACATTATAACACTATATTTTTACTAATTACAGCTTAATAATCAAATTGCTATTCTGAGAAAAGATTAGAATAAGTATGTGAACAAATAAAAATCTAAATTCACATACTTTGTGTCATACGACACTCAGAATTAAAATTCATTCTTGATAATCATAAAAATGCATAATTTGTATAATTATATTTCTAAGTTAAGTTTTAAATGTTAGTTTTTAAGAAGCTTTTGAAAACGCAACATCAAATTAATAAATATATCGCTTAAACAATAAAAAAAAAAAATTGTGTTTTTTAATAATTGTTTCCTACAAGAGAACCACCAAATCAAGGAACTATTTTACTGAATAAGATTTTAGTAAGTTCGAAGATAAAACTATATATAATAATAATATATATATATATATATTATTATCTAGCTTGTTCAATGGATCATTTTTGTCGAAATTGATTTATATATTGATTGATAATATTTTAGGCTGCTCTATTGTTTGGCGTTTTACGATTTGTTCTATATCATACCGTTTTTCAGATACTCAGTAACATTTTTATTCTAATTACCAAAATTGACGAAGTTTAGATTGTATTCTTTAGTCAATATCCATGTCATCTATTGTATTTGTTTTAAATTGAACATTTCTATATAATTGTATTTTGTTGACAAGAAAATATGTGCTTGCGCCTTAAAATTATTTTTTATGTTCAATGTGTAATTTTAAAATTCAGTTCTATCTTGGTCTATATTATATAAGCCTTATTAAGTTTTAAAAGATATTGAACAAAACATACATAAAATGTAGTTCAATATCAAGTATTTCAAACGATATTAGTCAATATCCATAATTATAGTTGAGTGTAGAGACTCAATAAGAATAGACCAATATTTAAAATTCAGTTTGATGTTATTTTTGAACCAGCATGTAAGTTTTATACATTTTTATGAAAATCTATTTTATTAATTTTTTTAAGTTTATCAGGGATTGCAAAAATATAACTGATAATCTGGAGGGATGTTCTATATGGATATTTCCCCAACTCTTCAAAAGTAATTATTTTATTGTTAAATTTATTGTATAATATTAAAAAAAACTTCATTTAACAAAATCAGCATGATAAATGAAATATTACCAGATAGTCCTTTTAATACACCAGATATTGAAAGTGGTAATACAACTGCGGAAATTGCAGATAAGAAAAATTTGAAATTGGAAGGAGTATCCACTTTAAGAAAGTCAGTTATCTATATATAATATACTTTATTAAGGTAAATGTTTTTAAAAAATCGAAGTTAAATGTTTATTTTTTTAGTGTTATAAATCCAGCAAATTTGAATACAACCATATCGCCTTTTCAAAATGTATTTTTTCGAAGCTTTCAGATGCGGAAAAATGTTCATTTTATGCTAAATTTGTAAAATTTAAAACGAAAAAGAACGAATGAAGAAATTTCAAGAAAAAAATTCTCTTATGAATATAGTATTGAATTTTTCAACCAAATTGGATCCGTTTGCCAAAAATATTTTCTTTCTACGCTTGATATTTCTAAGCAAAGAATATAAATAATATTTCAAAAATAATTACAACGAACAAATTGGAACTTCTGAGCCTCTTAAACAAGGACATCATATTAAAAAATTAACTACTGAAAATAAAATTAAAGAAATAAAAGAACACATCTTCCCTTTAATGGATTCACATTACTGTAGGGCTAACAACCAAAAACAATATCTTGTGGGTGGACTTTCACTGCAACGAATGTTTAACTTATATCGTGAAAAATCTCGACAACCTGTTAAGTTTAACAATTATTCCAAGATATTTAATGAAAATTTAAATTTAGCCTAAAAAGCTGCCAAGTTGGAAGACTTAAATGGGATAGTGGTTTATAATTTTTAGTGATCTACTTAAATGGGATAGTGGTTTATAATTTTTAGTGATTTCAGTAGGTTTGAATCTAATATACCTTGCTTAGAATTTACAAGGTCATATCAAAAAATTGGCCGATTATAAGAGACTTTTTTATTTTTAAAAATTGATATTTAAAAAAATTTTTTATGCAACATGTAGATTTTTGATACAACATGAAAATATAGAAATTCATATTCAAATAACATAAAGGGGGTTAATGGGATGGTAGTAGTTTTTTTCGCACAAGGTATAAAATTTTATTATTAGAATACTATTTTTTCAAATAAGATCACGCGGAAGGTATTTTGTAGGGAAATAAGATTTTCGCACAAGGTGACAAATAGTATTTTTAAACAAATAATTTCTCATTTTTTTCATCCCAGTTCCTCGCGGAGGAGTTGCAGCCTCTTTCATAAACTTACCCCCTTACATATATGAAAAGGGAGAGGGTGAAAATTTTGAATGATTTTAAAAGAAACCAACTTATTAAACCTAACTTACAAGATACAAGACCCTATCTGAAATCTGGCATATCTTATAACCAATTTAAAAACCAAATATTCAAATAAACGGTCCCATAAAAATTCTTTTCAAGAAATTATATATAATATTAATTATATTAGTTTTTTAATCCAGTCCCCCGAGGAGGTGTTGCCTCTTGTTTTATAAATATACTTCCTCAGCTATGTTAAAGGAGAAAAGGGTGAAAATTTTGAATGTATGCGAAAGGTACTGATCTATTATACCTAACTTACAAGATACAAGGCCCTATCTTAAATGCGACATATCTTATGACCATTTTTAATACAAAAAACACAATTTTAATAGCCCTTTTAAAAGTCTTTCACTATAAGTGAAGGTGGGGTAGAGGTATGGGGCTAATTTTTACGGAGAAGGTGTAAATATGTATATTTAAGAAACTCATTTCTCACTTCTTTAATAAATTTCCCCACTGAGGCGTTGCAACTTGGTTCATATATAAGCCCTTCATCCACTTAAAAAAGGCGGGGGGTATTTTTTTTAATATGGAATGGAAAGGCACTTACCTGTTGTACCTATTTTAGAAGTAATAGTGTTTAACGTAAAACCTTACTGGTTTCATAGGCATATCAATTTTCAAAAATTTATCTTTAATATTACCATAAAATAATGGGGCGGGGACCCAGGGCTCTAAATTTTTGTTATGTTCTTTGTATAACGTCTGTTGATAAACCTGTGAAACAGAGTAAAGATCCGACTATATTAAGGTGTGTTTTTTAACGTGCACAAAAATTATGCATTTTTAACGCTCCATGAAGGGGGTTTGCAGGGATATCAGTCTAAAAATGATATCATAAACATAAAATTCCATCCTTTATTTACGTTTCTGCAAATTTTTTATTGAATTGAATATGTTTTAGAACTATTTCTAAGTGATTGAAAAAGTCTATTTTTGCTTTGCGTACGGCGTACGACGTACATAGAAACTGTTAGAAACATAGAAACTAAATAGAAACTGTTTGTTTTACAAGTTTACAAGTTAAATAGAAACTGTTTGTTTTACAAGTTACAACAACAAGGAATGTCGTCAAAAATGATAAGAATTTTAAAAGAATTCTACGAAAATACAAAAATGCTGTTTGGAATGGTGAACAAATTTCAGAATTGTTTGAAGTTAAATATGGTGTAAAATAAGGATGTTTACTTAGCTCTGCAAATAAAGAACTTTATAATAAAATTGCTAAATTTGGTAAGTGAATAAGTTCCTAATTACTAATTTTGTGCTTGTTATAAAAATTTATTACTGACTAAAGCTATCTGATCGTACCACTATATACTAAAGTTGCGGCAGATGGTTATCTCTAATAGTGGTTGAATGAATAATCAAAAACAACAAAAAATAAATATAAAACAATATTATTACTATATTTGTACATAATTTCGCGGTATTTTACCTTAAAGCTTAGAAATCATAATTTAATTGTAATGACGGCTAAACAAATTTATATAAAGTTTACAATATCGTACTTTTAATAATCCCCTTTTAGATAAACCTAGGATTTAATAAAAACAAAGAATTAAGTAAAAGTTATAATATTTTACAAAACTATTTTTTTTCATAATTTAAAAGTAAATATATTTTATGTTCTTATATGAAACATGATGTTATATACAAGTTATTCGAATTGTAAAAATGATCAAATTCTTATCTACAATCTAGGGTTGAAGTTATGATATAATATTATATAATATTTTGGGGGTTTGCAGGTATATTATTCGGAAAAGGATACCATAAGCATAAAATTCCATCCTTAGTTTACCTTTCTGTAAATGTTTGATTCAATTGAATGATTGAATTAATTATAATATTAATCTTGGTTGCGTATACTTTAGAATTTTTATGGGACTATTAAAATTGTATTTTTAGTATTTAAAATGATCATAGCATATGAAACATTTAATATACGGCCTATTATCTTATAAGTTAGATATAATAGGTTAGTATCTTATATAGTCGTACAATATTACTAATTGTACGACTATATTAATAGTTGTACAATTTGTACTTAAATACTTTTAAGATTATTTGTTTTTACATTAGCATTTTTTCTCATTTTCGTAAGATGCAATGGTTTGCCCAAAAGCATAAATGGTACCCAAAGTAGCGCAATTAAAACTAGTAGAGTTTGGAAAAATGATTGACCACTATACATATAAGTTTCACATCCTTCTAGAGGTTTATTTGGAATAACGTAAATTTTAAATTATGTTATATTTTAATCAATTCAGAATTATATTGCCTTAATTAACAATAATACCAATATTAATTAATTTCGACATTTTATAAATTCAACGTACATTTAACAAAAAAACATATCATACAAAATCACTTTGCATGTGATTTTGTACCACATCTGTACTCCTATTGCTAATTTTATTACCTGGTGATTTTTTACCACAATGATCAGTTCCCTCAAAGCAGCCACTAGAATTTTTTTTCGAAAACGCCAAGTTGATTGGTCCATTAGATATGCAAAAGTTTTTTGGAAAAAACTTGAACAAACTCTGAAGCTGTTACCTAGAGCATTAGCAAAGTAATAAGATCTGGAATGCAATCGCAAAAAATTTCCTGTCGTACGCTTTGGTTTTACACAGTGCCGGAGCTAGAGATTTTTGCTCCTGGTGCACTTTCTAAAAAAACCGCCCTACAAAACCGTTTCCACATCAGCCAAGAAGTAGGTCTTTCGATGCATTTTTTTTATGAGGTGTCCCAAAGAGGTGTATTCCTCAAAAAATATAAATATTTAAAAGTAAAACAAAATAACATTAATTACAAAGAACGTACTAATACATACTATATAGACTTATAAAATGAATTAAAATTGAGTTATGCATATTATATTTCAAAATAAATATAAGTAACTATTTCTAAAAAGTATAAAATTAAATTTTTATTGCGTAAACTTTCAAAACAAAAGAAGAAGAAAGTACGTTACAGAATAAACGATATCCCGATCGCTTGTCCTGTTAAAATATAGTTACCCAGGCTGTTTTAATTAAAAAAAATGAAACTTTTCTTTGAAAATAATTATTTCAATCAATTACAGCTTCATTAATTGTTGCGGTAACTAAGATTTACTTTGGTTTTATTAATTAATTAAATTTGGCCAATTGATAATTTGGAATTATATATTTTATAAAGCTCAATAACACAATCTTCCTTTTTATTTATGAAATATTTATAGAAATCCCTTATAACAGACTTACTTTTATTTATTTTTATTTAAACTCTTTTTATTTCTTAACTAACCTAACCGAAAAAGCCCTTTCCTCTCTATACTATACATATACTTTGTGTATACCATAATACTATAATCTATAAATACTATATGAATGACTATATAACTTTTTTCTCTATATTTATACATATATTTCGTTTATGGAGCAGAAGTTTGAAACTGCACCATTTTCATATTGAAGAAAATTTTTAAGTTTGATGAAATATAATTATTTGTATGGCTATCGAACATTTCATGGCGCGGAAGTTTGATTTTGCACCAAAAATATATAGAAATTTTTTTTTTAGTTTGATGGAATTTGGTGCGGTTTTGTTTGAATTGGGGCGGCAGTTGGATATTGCACCATTTTCATATAGAAGATTATTTTTTAGTTTGAAGAATTATAATTATTTTGTATGGATAGCAAACATTGAGTGGTGCATAGTTTTTTCATTGACCCAAGAAATATATATATTATTTATGCATACGAGATCTTTTTTTAATGAACTATTTAGCTTAATTTAATGTTGGCTGGAAATTTATATAAAAAAGAAATTCGTTATGTTATACTATTTTTTTAATATATAAAATTTAAAAAAAATTCATTTTTGAAAAAAATAAAATATTTTTTTAATTTTTTTTTAATATTTTATGAAAATGTAATCTATTTATTTCGCCCTTAAATTTTGGCGCCCTGTGCACGTGTTCCTTCTGCACCTATGGTAGCTCCGGCCCTGGTTTTACAGACACAACATTTTTCAAAATAAAACCTTTTGTCTGCAATAGCTGCTAAGGCCCCAATGAAATTTGCAAATATCTAATGTTTCAATTATGTTTTAATGTTGGAAATTAATTTTTCGGCAACACTTCATCACACATTACCTCTTCATTTTTTTTAATGTTTTTTTAATTTAACCATTGTGCGATCTTAATTATAAAAAAATTAAATTAAATTAAAAACTGCTTTGGAACTGTATTTACTATGACACCCGAAATTCATTTGAACATAAAATTTAAACTTATTATATATGGATTCTAATTTTATTTAAAAAAATATTATTTATAATAAAAGAAATCATAATTCTTTTAGTATTAAGAATAATAAATATTTCTTTTATAAACAAATCTGAAGAGGATATAAATTTTAAGAAACTCTTGTGGGTTTCTCTTATTCTTATTACTTACATGATATTAAAACTTGGCAGATTTTTTTTTGTATATCAATTTGTATATGTCAGTTGAGAATTTGGACTGAGTTTAAGTTACCAATGAATAAAAACAAATTAACACTGTTATACTAATTTTTAAATTTTGGAATTACTAGAGCAGATTAAAGGTTATATTATTCATAAAATTTTGTATCGTTAATTATTGATACAAATTAGTTATTTATTGCTATTTAAATACACATTCTCTTTGGATTTAACTATAATTTCAAACGTAAGAAAATTCTAATTTTAAATATTAATAAATTATTATATTATTAATATAATAATTTAAGTGATAAATAAATAATAAAAAATTATAATTAATATTTAAATATTAATAATAATATTTATTAATAAAATAAATCATAAAAAGAAAAGAAAATAAAAGTTAATTATTAGTTGTAAAAAATAGCAAAACTGTGTAATTGAATAAAATTTGAATAGATGAAAAACGAAATCCTAATATTAAAATAAGAAAATTTTAAATTGAAAATAAATATTACTAAATTTTATATAAATTTTCATTCACAGATTTATCTAACCACTAAATGTTGGTTTACTGCAATTAACGTAACATACAAAAAAAAAAAAAGTTAAATGTTTTAATTTAAATTTTTGAGTTTTATAAAAAAAAAAAAATGAAATTAAATTAGAATTTTTCGATATTATAATATATTAATAATATTAATAATATTATTATATATTATAATATTATATTATATATATATTTGATAAGCTAATCTAAATATTTCAATTTATTCATTTAATAACATCAAGAAGAACTATGGTTTCTTGTAATAAAAGTTAATCATTGTAATACTGTGGTGTATTTAGCTAGTCTATATAGATCACCAAAACCATTAAATCTTAATTCCGAATTTTTTAATATATTTATTTAATGGTTTCATTGAAGAACTTAATGAATTGAATGAGTCTGTTATTATTATGGGTGATTTTAATATAAATTGGCTAATAAATAATAACCAAAAAAAGAAAATGCAAAATTCTTCAATACACATATTAAATAAATATATTAAAAGTCTATTTTGTGACAATAGACTTTTGCAATCACTTAGAAATAGTTCTAAAACATATTCAATTCAATAAAAAATTTGCAGAAACGTAAATAAAGGATGGAATTTTATGTTTATGATATCCTTTTGATGGCTGAACAGAATTTCTTTTCCTCAAATCCCTTTCTAATTTGTGCGGCTAATCTATGTACCTGTTCTATAGTACTGTGTCCAGATCGGACTCCGAATTGGTGTGATGGAATTACTCCTCTTCTTTTAATTTCTGGTATAATTTTGTGAGCACCTTAGAAAGCGAAGGCAGAAGACTTATTGGTCTGTAAGATTTGGCTTTGGTAACATCTTTGCCAGGCTTTTGAATCATTGTGATTGTCGAAACTTTCCAATGTGATGGAAAGTAGCCAATTCTGACTATAGCGAATATAGTTCTGGATCTTAATATCAATTAGATATTATATATTAACATATATAATATATATAAATATATATTATATATGTTAATTTGAAAATCATCAAAATATAATATATAAGGTATTACAGTATTAGGCGGATATTTTTGAATTTTGGTTTTAAATATTTGCCCACTAGCAAAATTATTTAATTTTTCTTCTTTCAAAAATCGTTCTGTATTTCTTAATGTTATATTTAAAATCTGTGGAATTTCAAACAAGGCTTTAAATTGAAATGTGAGTGGCATTATATAAATATTACATATTTTGTCAGTTAATGTTTGTATCCCTTTAAAAAATTTAATTTAATAAAATTGAAAAAGTTAATGGACGATTTATGAAATACACAAGTTATAATACACTATACAATATACTTACTAAAAAAAATTACACAAATATTAAAAAAAAGTTTGTTTTGTGTTAAAGAAATTTGTTCTTTCAGAGCAGTGTACAATAAACACAGAGGCTGTCAAATGACTTTGAACTAAAACAATATTTTTGTTTTGCCCAATTTATATATAGAGATGTATTTATTTTATTATAATAATGAAATTCAGTCAAGATCAGCAAAGAGAGACATGGTAGTTTTATACATAGACAGATAACCTGGTGTGTTTTTTTTATATTTTGTTTTATTTTTTAGCAACAATTTTTGTCAATCAAAAATGGTTTTTCAATGACCTTGACTATATGGTGACTATACGAACGATATTCCATGGCACATAAAAATTCCATTACAAAGTAAATCTGACATCGACAAAGCCATTGATAAACTCACTGAAATTCTAAAAAACGCAGCTCTGGTATCAACACCACGAACTCAAACAAGTGACCAAGAAAAAATATCTGGACCGGAAATAGAACAAGCATTAACAGAAAAGAGAAGACTACGAAGAAAGTGGCAAGAATCGAGATCTCCTGTAGCAAAGAAATTATTAGATAATGCAAGTAGAAAACTTAAACTTAACAAATTATAGGAACGAAAAATCACAATTATTGAATGTGATTTTAAATCACAATCAATAATGTATATAGAATTTAAATTTAAGTGAAAATTTTCGATTAAAGTGAATTTTAATCTATGTAAGTTTCTTTTATATATGTATGTATGTATATTTATTAAATAAAAATTGTAATTTTGTGTAAGTACATACAGGTATATTGAATAAAAATGAAAAATAATTAAATTTTATAACCGCGAAGCAAGTACGTCCACGTACGAACTAATTAGAAACTATTCATGGTCTGGACAATCTGGACTTTCTAAAGGTAAAAATTAAAGTTTTGTTGTTTTTAAACTTATTTTTTATTTTAATATCTAGAAATCACAAAGAAAATATTTGCTGACAATAAAGGTATAATAACATTGTTCGAAAATGTAGTAAATTATTTGATGTCAGTACGATTGTACAGGTCTATATGTGTATTTGTTGATCTGCAAAACGCTTTTGACGCAGTCGATCACAAAATCCTAATTGACGAGTTTGAAGAACTGGTTCTGCGGGGAGGGGCACTTAGACTTAATATAATATATATATATATATATATATATATATTATAATATATATATATATATTATAAATATATATCCGGTTTTATTATTTATCCGATCAAAGCGAGTTGATCGGATAAAGTTATGATTAAAAATTTTAAATTAAAAACTAAGTAAGCCAGTTGATCGGATAAAGTTGATTTTTAAAATATTAAAGTTAAAATTAGAACAGTGATTCTGCGTGTTTAAAGTTGATTAAGAAAAACAAAATATTTAAAAAGAAAGTTTTTAATAAATTATTAATTTGTTAACAAATTAACAAATTAAATTCAAATAATAATAAGTTGCGAAAAAATTATTAATAAGTGTATAAAAACATTTTAAAGTCGGTTTAGTAATTTTATATAAATATAAAATTATAAATTTATATAAATCAATATAAATCATTGATTTATAAATATAAGTTTTTTTTTTTTATATGTAAATAAAATTAATGACGTTATGGGAAGACCTTGATATTGAAGGAATTTTTAAGATTAAAGATAAAATATCTTTAAAGATTAATACTTAAATGGCATAAAAGCAAAGTTTGTTAGTTATTGGAAATTTAAGTCACAGTTTATATGTGTCATGAAATTCTTAATATATTAAGAATATAATTTTTAAGGAAGTTAATAATTTAAATATTAATATTTAAATTTAATAATTATTTTTAGTTTATTCAATATACTATTCTAATTATAATTAATATATACCGGTACCGGTATATATTAATATATTAATATATATATATTAATATATATATATATATATATATTAATATATTAATATATATTAATATATTAAAATTATATTACCACTAACCATATTGTAATTTCTGTTAGGGGTCTTATTGTTTTTATTAAAATTATTGTTGCTACTACTGTTTGAGAATTGTTTATGATTATTATTATAATTATTATTATTTGTAAATTGCGCATTATTGTTGTTGTTGTTGTATTTAAAATTCCCTGTTGTTCGCCGGAAATAAATAATATTACTATTATTTCTAAAATTGTTTCCATGATTTAACCGGTTATTATTTGGTTGTTGCCCATGTCCGCCATTTTCATTTAATTTTTTCATCATAGTGGTTAATAAATTCATCATTTGGTCCCCTTGATTATTACTACTATTTTTATCCGAACTCCCTATATTTCCTAAGTTCCTTGTTTCATTCAAATACTGTGAAATTACTAAATTTCTTGATCCGCTGAATTGAAGACTTTGAAGTACCAGCTTTGGCAGCCATATCTCTTACAGATATGTTTTGTGCTTGTTGGGTAGAGCTTCTCGACCGTTTTCAAAAAAAATTTTGTTCTACTGATCCTATTATTTTATTACTATCTATCTATGGTAAAAATTTTAACACTATCTTAAAACCTAGGTATCATTATTATTCTTTTTTCAAGAGCGTATGGATAGCAAACATTGAGTGGTGCATAGTTTTTTCATTGACCCAAGAAATATATATATTATTTATGCATACGAGATCTTTTTTTAATGAACTATTTAGCTTAATTTAATGTTGGCTGGAAATTTATATAAAAAAGAAATTCGTTATGTTATACTATTTTTTTAATATATAAAATTTAAAAAAAATTCATTTTTGAAAAAAATAAAATATTTTTTTAATTTTTTTTTAATATTTTATGAAAATGTAATCTATTTATTTCGCCCTTAAATTTTGGCGCCCTGTGCACGTGTTCCTTCTGCACCTATGGTAGCTCCGGCCCTGGTTTTACAGACACAACATTTTTCAAAATAAAACCTTTTTGTCTGCAATAGCTGCTAAGGCCCCAATGAAATTTGCAAATATCTAATGTTTCAATTATGTTTTAATGTTGGAAATTAATTTTTCGGCAACACTTCATCACACATTAGCTCTTCATTTTTTTTAATGTTTTTTTCATTTAACCATTGTGCGATCTTAATTATAAAAAAATTAAATTAAATTAAAAACTGCTTTGGAACTGTATTTACTATGACACCCGAAATTCATTTGAACATAAAATTTAAACTTATTATATATGGATTCTAATTTTATTTAAAAACATATTATTTATAATAAAAGAAATCATAATTCTTTTAGTATTAAGAATAATAAATATTTCTTTTATAAACAAATCTGAAGAGGATATAAATTTTAAGAAACTCTTGTGGGTTTCTCTTATTCTTATTACTTACATGATATTAAAACTTGGCAGATTTTGTTTTGTATATCAATTTGTATATGTCAGTTGAGAATTTGGACTGAGTTTAAGTTACCAATGAATAAAAACAAATTAACACTGTTATACTAATTTTTAAATTTTGGAATTACTAGAGCAGAAAAGGTTATATTATTCATAAAATTTTGTATCGTTAATTATTGATACAAATTAGTTATTTATTGCTATTTAAATACACATTCTCTTTGGATTTAACTATAATTTCAAACGTAAGAAAATTATAATTTTAAATATTAATAAATTATTATATTATTAATATAATAATTTAAGTGATAAATAAATAATAAAAAATTATAATTAATATTTAAATATTAATAATAATATTTATTAATAAAATAAATCATAAAAAGAAAAGAAAATAAAAGTTAATTATTAGTTGTAAAAAATAGCAAAACTGTGTAATTGAATAAAATTTGAATAGATGAAAAACGAAATCCTAATATTAAAATAAGAAAATTTTAAATTGAAAATAAATATTACTAAATTTTATATAAATTTTCATTCACAGATTTATCTAACCACTAAATGTTGGTTTACTGCAATTAACGTAACATACAAAAAAAAAAAAGTTAAATGTTTTAATTTAAATTTTTGAGTTTTATAAAAAAAAAAAAATGAAATTAAATTAGAATTTTTCGATATTATAATATATTAATAATATTAATAATATTATTATATATTATAATATTATATTATATATATATTTGATAAGCTAATCTAAATATTTCAATTTATTCATTTAATAACATCAAGAAGAACTATGGTTTCTTGTAATAAAAGTTAATCATTGTAATACTGTGGTGTATTTAGCTAGTCTATATAGATCACCAAAACCATTAAATCTTAATTCCGAATTTTTTAATATATTTATTTAATGGTTTCATTGAAGAACTTAATGAATTGAATGAGTCTGTTATTATTATGGGTGATTTTAATATAAATTGGCTAATAAATAATAACCAAAAAAAGAAAATGCAAAATTCTTCAATACACATATTAAATAAATATATTAAAAGTCTATTTTGTGACAATAGACTTTTGCAATCACTTAGAAATAGTTCTAAAACATATTCAATTCAATAAAAAATTTGCAGAAACGTAAATAAAGGATGGAATTTTATGTTTATGATATCCTTTTGATGGCTGAACAGAATTTCTTTTCCTCAAATCCCTTTCTAATTTGTGCGGCTAATCTATGTACCTGTTCTATAGTACTGTGTCCAGATCGGACTCCGAATTGGTGTGATGGAATTACTCCTCTTCTTTTAATTTCTGGTATAATTCTGTGAGCACCTTAGAAAGCGAAGGCAGAAGACTTATTGGTCTGTAAGATTTGGCTTTGGTAACATCTTTACCAGGCTTTTGAATCATTGTGATTGTCGAAACTTTCCAATGTGATGGAAAGTAGCCAATTCTGACTATAGCGAATATAGTTCTGGATCTTAATATCAATTAGATATTATATATTAACATATATAATATATATAAATATATATTATATATGTTAATTTGAAAATCATCAAAATATAATATATAAGGTATTACAGTATTAGGCGGATATTTTTGAATTTTGGTTTTAAATATTTGCCCACTAGCAAAATTATTTAATTTTTCTTCTTTCAAAAATCGTTCTGTATTTCTTAATGTTATATTTAAAATCTGTGGAATTTCAAACAAGGCTTTAAATTGAAATGTGAGTGGCATTATATAAATATTACATATTTTGTCAGTTAATGTTTGTATCCCTTTAAAAAATTTAATTTAATAAAATTGAAAAAGTTAATGGACGATTTATGAAATACACAAGTTATAATACACTATACAATATACTTACTAAAAAAAATTACACAAATATTAAAAAAAAGTTTGTTTTGTGTTAAAGAAATTTGTTCTTTCAGAGCAGTGTACAATAAACACAGAGGCTGTCAAATGACTTTGAACTAAAACAATATTTTTGTTTTGCCCAATTTATATATAGAGATGTATTTATTTTATTATAATAATGAAATTCAGTCAAGATCAGCAAAGAGAGACATGGTAGTTTTATACATAGACAGATAACCTGGTGTGTTTTTTTTTATATTTTGTTTTATTTTTGAGCAACAATTTTTGTCAATCAAAAATGGTTTTTCAATGACCTTGACTATATGGTGACTATACGAACGATATTCCATGGCACATAAAAATTCCATTACAAAGTAAATCTGACATCGACAAAGCCATTGATAAACTCACTTAAATTCTAAAAAACGCAGCTCTGGTATCAACACCACGAACTCAAACAAGTGACCAAGAAAAAATATCTGGACCGGAAATAGAACAAGCATTAACAGAAAAGAGAAGACTACGAAGAAAGTGGCAAGAATCGAGATCTCCTGTAGCAAAGAAATTATTAGATAATGCAAGTAGAAAACTTAAACTTAACAAATTATAGGAACGAAAAATCACAATTATTGAATGTGATTTTAAATCACAATCAATAATGTATATAGAATTTAAATTTAAGTGAAAATTTTCGATTAAAGTGAATTTTAATCTATGTAAGTTTCTTTTATATATGTATGTATGTATATTTATTAAATAAAAATTGTAATTTTGTGTAAGTACATATAGGTATATTGAATAAAAATGAAAAATAATTAAATTTTATAACCGCGAAGCAAGTACGTCCACGTACGAACTAATTAGAAACTATTCATGGTCTGGACAATCTGGACTTTCTAAAGGTAAAAATTAAAGTTTTGTTGTTTTTAAACTTATTTTTTATTTTAATATCTAGAAATCACAAAGAAAATATTTGCTGACAATAAAGGTATAATAACATTGTTCGAAAATGTAGTAAATTATTTGATGTCAGTACGATTGTACAGGTCTATATGTGTATTTGTTGATCTGCAAAACGCTTTTGACGCAGTCGATCACAAAATCCTAATTGACGAGTTTGAAGAACTGGTTCTGCGGGGAGGGGCACTTAGACTTAATATAATATATATATATTTATATATATATATTATAATATATATATATATATTATAAATATATATCCGGTTTTATTATTTATCCGATCAAAGCGAGTTGATCGGATAAAGTTATGATTAAAAATTTTAAATTAAAAACTAAGTAAGCCAGTTGATCGGATAAAGTTGATTTTTAAAATATTAAAGTTAAAATTAGAACAGTGATTCTGCGTGTTTAAAGTTGATTAAGAAAAACAAAATATTTAAAAAGAAAGTTTTTAATAAATTATTAATTTGTTAACAAATTAACAAATTAAATTCAAATAATAATAAGTTGCGAAAAAATTATTAATAAGTGTATAAAAACATTTTAAAGTCGGTTTAGTAATTTTATATAAATATAAAATTATAAATTTATATAAATCAATATAAATCATTGATTTATAAATATAAGTTTTTGTTTTTATATGTAAATAAAATTAATGACGTTATGGGAAGACCTTGATATTGAAGGAATTTTTAAGATTAAAGATAAAATATCTTTAAAGATTAATACTTAAATGGCATAAAAGCAAAGTTTGTTAGTTATTGGAAATTTAAGTCACAGTTTATATGTGTCATGAAATTCTTAATATATTAAGAATATAATTTTTAAGGAAGTTAATAATTTAAATATTAATATTTAAATTTAATAATTATTTTTAGTTTATTCAATATACTATTCTAATTATAATTAATATATACCGGTACCGGTATATATTAATATATTAATATATATATATTAATATATATATATATATATATTAATATATTAATATATATTTAATATATATTAATATATTAAAATTATATTACCACTAACCATATTGTAATTTCTGTTAGGGGTCTTATTGTTTTTATTAAAATTATTGTTGCTACTACTGTTTGAGAATTGTTTATGATTATTATTATAATTATTATTATTTGTAAATTGCGCATTATTGTTGTTGTTGTTGTATTTAAAATTCCCTGTTGTTCGCCGGAAATAAATAATATTACTATTATTTCTAAAATTGTTTCCATGATTTAACCGGTTATTATTTGGTTGTTGCCCATGTCCGCCATTTTCATTTAATTTTTTCATCATAGTGGTTAATAAATTCATCATTTGGTCCCCTTGATTATTACTACTATTTTTATCCGAACTCCCTATATTTCCTAAGTTCCTTGTTTCATTCAAATACTGTGAAATTACTAAATTTCTTGATCCGCTGAATTGAAGACTTTGAAGTACCAGCTTTGGCAGCCATATCTCTTACAGATATGTTTTGTGCTTGTTGGGTAGAGCTTCTCGACCGTTTTCAAAAAAAAATTTGTTCTACTGATCCTATTATTTTATTACTATCTATCTATGGTAAAAATTTTAACACTATCTTAAAACCTAGGTATCATTATTATTCTTTTTTCAAGAGCGTATGGATAGCAAACATTGAGTGGTGCATAGTTTTTTCATTGACCCAAGAAATATATATATTATTTATGCATACGAGATCTTTTTTTAATGAACTATTTAGCTTAATTTAATGTTGGCTATATATATATATATATTATTTATGCATACGAGATCTTTTTTTAATGAACTATTTAGCTTAATTTAATGTTGGAAATTTATATAAAAAAGAAATTCGTTATGTTATACTATTTTTTTAATATATAAAATTTAAAAAAAATTCATTTTTGAAAAAAATAAAATATTTTTTTAATTTTTTTTTAATATTTTATGAAAATGTAATCTATTTATTTCGCCCTTAAATTTTGGCGCCCTGTGCACGTGTTCCTTCTGCACCTATGGTAGCTCCGGCCCTGGTTTTACAGACACAACATTTTTCAAAATAAAACCTTTTTGTCTGCAATAGCTGCTAAGGCCCCAATGAAATTTGCAAATATCTAATGTTTCAATTATGTTTTAATGTTGGAAATTAATTTTTCGGCAACACTTCATCACACATTAGCTCTTCATTTTTTTTAATGTTTTTTTAATTTAACCATTGTGCGATCTTAATTATAAAAAAATTAAATTAAATTAAAAACTGCTTTGGAACTGTATTTACTATGACACCCGAAATTCATTTGAACATAAAATTTAAACTTATTATATATGGATTCTAATTTTATTTAAAAAAATATTATTTATAATAAAAGAAATCATAATTCTTTTAGTATTAAGAATAATAAATATTTCTTTTATAAACAAATCTGAAGAGGATATAAATTTTAAGAAACTCTTGTGGGTTTCTCTTATTCTTATTACTTACATGATATTAAAACTTGGCAGATTTTTTTTTGTATATCAATTTGTATATGTCAGTTGAGAATTTGGACTGAGTTTAAGTTACCAATGAATAAAAACAAATTAACACTGTTATACTAATTTTTAAATTTTGGAATTACTAGAGCAGAAAAGGTTATATTATTCATAAAATTTTGTATCGTTAATTATTGATACAAATTAGTTATTTATTGCTATTTAAATACACATTCTCTTTGGATTTAACTATAATTTCAAACGTAAGAAAATTCTAATTTTAAATATTAATAAATTATTATATTATTAATATAATAATTTAAGTGATAAATAAATAATAAAAAATTATAATTAATATTTAAATATTAATAATAATATTTATTAATAAAATAAATCATAAAAAGAAAAGAAAATAAAAGTTAATTATTAGTTGTAAAAAATAGCAAAACTGTGTAATTGAATAAAATTTGAATAGATGAAAAACGAAATCCTAATATTAAAATAAGAAAATTTTAAATTGAAAATAAATATTACTAAATTTTATATAAATTTTCATTCACAGATTTATCTAACCACTAAATGTTGGTTTACTGCAATTAACGTAACATACAAAAAAAAAAAAAGTTAAATGTTTTAATTTAAATTTTTGAGTTTTATAAAAAAAAAAAAATGAAATTAAATTAGAATTTTTCGATATTATAATATATTAATAATATTAATAATATTATTATATATTATAATATTATATTATATATATATTTGATAAGCTAATCTAAATATTTCAATTTATTCATTTAATAACATCAAGAAGAACTATGGTTTCTTGTAATAAAAGTTAATCATTGTAATACTGTGGTGTATTTAGCTAGTCTATATAGATCACCAAAACCATTAAATCTTAATTCCGAATTTTTTAATATATTTATTTAATGGTTTCATTGAAGAACTTAATGAATTGAATGAGTCTGTTATTATTATGGGTGATTTTAATATAAATTGGCTAATAAATAATAACCAAAAAAAGAAAATGCAAAATTCTTCAATACACATATTAAATAAATATATTAAAAGTCTATTTTGTGACAATAGACTTTTGCAATCACTTAGAAATAGTTCTAAAACATATTCAATTCAATAAAAAATTTGCAGAAACGTAAATAAAGGATGGAATTTTATGTTTATGATATCCTTTTGATGGCTGAACAGAATTTCTTTTCCTCAAATCTATTTCTAATTTGTGCGGCTAATCTATGTACCTGTTCTATAGTACTGTGTCCAGATCGGACTCCGAATTGGTGTGATGGAATTACTCCTCTTCTTTTAATTTCTGGTATAATTTTGTGAGCACCTTAGAAAGCGAAGGCAGAAGACTTATTGGTCTGTAAGATTCGGCTTTGGTAACATCTTTGCCAGGCTTTTGAATCATTGTGATTGTCGAAACTTTCCAATGTGATGGAAAGTAGCCAATTCTGACTATAGCGAATATAGTTCTGGATCTTAATATCAATTAGATATTATATATTAACATATATAATATATATAAATATATGTTATATATGTTAATTTGAAAATCATCAAAATATAATATATAAGGTATTACAGTATTAGGCGGATATTTTTGAATTTTGGTTTTAAATATTTGCCCACTAGCAAAATTATTTAATTTTTCTTCTTTCAAAAATCGTTCTGTATTTCTTAATGTTATATTTAAAATCTGTGGAATTTCAAACAAGGCTTTAAATTGAAATGTGAGTGGCATTATATAAATATTACATATTTTGTCAGTTAATGTTTGTATCCCTTTAAAAAATTTAATTTAATAAAATTGAAAAAGTTAATGGACGATTTATGAAATACACAAGTTATAATACACTATACAATATACTTACTAAAAAAAATTACACAAATATTAAAAAAAAAGTTTGTTTTGTGTTAAAGAAATTTGTTCTTTCAGAGCAGTGTACAATAAACACAGAGGCTGTCAAATGACTTTGAACTAAAACAATATTTTTGTTTTGCCCAATTTATATATAGAGATGTATTTATTTTATTATAATAATGAAATTCAGTCAAGATCAGCAAAGAGAGACATGGTAGTTTTATACATAGACAGATAACCTGGTGTGTTTTTTTTTATATTTTGTTTTATTTTTTAGCAACAATTTTTGTCAATCAAAAATGGTTTTTCAATGACCTTGACTATATGGTGACTATACGAACGATATTCCATGGCACATAAAAATTCCATTACAAAGTAAATCTGACATCGACAAAGCCATTGATAAACTCACTGAAATTCTAAAAAACGCAGCTCTGGTATCAACACCACGAACTCAAACAAGTGACCAAGAAAAAATATCTGGACCGGAAATAGAACAAGCATTAACAGAAAAGAGAAGACTACGAAGAAAGTGGCAAGAATCGAGATCTCCTGTAGCAAAGAAATTATTAGATAATGCAAGTAGAAAACTTAAACTTAACAAATTATAGGAACGAAAAATCACAATTATTGAATGTGATTTTAAATCACAATCAATAATGTATATAGAATTTAAATTTAAGTGAAAATTTTCGATTAAAGTGAATTTTAATCTATGTAAGTTTCTTTTATATATGTATGTATGTATATTTATTAAATAAAAATTGTAATTTTGTGTAAGTACATATAGGTATATTGAATAAAAATGAAAAATAATTAAATTTTATAACCGCGAAGCAAGTACGTCCACGTACGAACTAATTAGAAACTATTCATGGTCTGGACAATCTGGACTTTCTAAAGGTAAAAATTAAAGTTTTGTTGTTTTTAAACTTATTTTTTATTTTAATATCTAGAAATCACAAAGAAAATATTTGCTGACAATAAAGGTATAATAACATTGTTCGAAAATGTAGTAAATTATTTGATGTCAGTACGATTGTACAGGTCTATATGTGTATTTGTTGATCTGCAAAACGCTTTTGACGCAGTCGATCACAAAATCCTAATTGACGAGTTTGAAGAACTGGTTCTGCGGGGAGGGGCACTTAGACTTAATATAATATATATATATTTATATATATATATTATAATATATATATATATATTATAAATATATATCCGGTTTTATTATTTATCCGATCAAAGCGAGTTGATCGGATAAAGTTATGATTAAAAATTTTAAATTAAAAACTAAGTAAGCCAGTTGATCGGATAAAGTTGATTTTTAAAATATTAAAGTTAAAATTAGAACAGTGATTCTGCGTGTTTAAAGTTGATTAAGAAAAACAAAATATTTAAAAAGAAAGTTTTTAATAAATTATTAATTTGTTAACAAATTAACAAATTAAATTCAAATAATAATAAGTTGCGAAAAAATTATTAATAAGTGTATAAAAACATTTTAAAGTCGGTTTAGTAATTTTATATAAATATAAAATTTTAAATTTATATAAATCAATATAAATCATTGATTTATAAATATAAGTTTTTTTTTTTTATATGTAAATAAAATTAATGACGTTATGGGAAGACCTTGATATTGAAGGAATTTTTAAGATTAAAGATAAAATATCTTTAAAGATTAATACTTAAATGGCATAAAAGCAAAGTTTGTTAGTTATTGGAAATTTAAGTCACAGTTTATATGTGTCATGAAATTCTTAATATATTAAGAATATAATTTTTAAGGAAGTTAATAATTTAAATATTAATATTTAAATTTAATAATTATTTTTAGTTTATTCAATATACTATTCTAATTATAATTAATATATACCGGTACCGGTATATATTAATATATTAATATATATATATTAATATATATATATATATATATATTAATATATTAATATATATTTAATATATATTAATATATTAAAATTATATTACCACTAACCATATTGTAATTTCTGTTAGGGGTCTTATTGTTTTTATTAAAATTATTGTTGCTACTACTGTTTGAGAATTGTTTATGATTATTATTATAATTATTATTATTTGTAAATTGCGCATTATTGTTGTTGTTGTTGTATTTAAAATTCCCTGTTGTTCGCCGGAAATAATTAATATTACTATTATTTCTAAAATTGTTTCCATGATTTAACCGGTTATTATTTGGTTGTTGCCCATGTCCGCCATTTTCATTTAATTTTTTCATCATAGTGGTTAATAAATTCATCATTTGGTCCCCTTGATTATTACTACTATTTTTATCCGAACTCCCTATATTTCCTAAGTTCCTTGTTTCATTCAAATACTGTGAAATTACTAAATTTCTTGATCCGCTGAATTGAAGACTTTGAAGTACCAGCTTTGGCAGCCATATCTCTTACAGATATGTTTTGTGCTTGTTGGGTAGAGCTTCTCGACCGTTTTCAAAAAAAAATTTGTTCTACTGGTCCTATTATTTTATTACTATCTATCTATGGTAAAAATTTTAACACTATCTTAAAACCTAGGTATCATTATTATTCTTTTTTCAAGAGCGTTAAAAATGCTTTTGAATCTTATATATACTATTTATACATGTTTTTATAAAGTTAAAAATAAAAAAAAATATATATAAAAATATATATAAAATTAATTTTAAAATATAAGAGTCGAAGAAAATCTTCGACCCTTATATTTTTTCTAAGAGGGAAGGTGTTGTGAATATGGATTTTGTCACTATTATTGCAATCACAAAAAACATTAATAGGAGAAAAATAACAACATCATCAAACAATGACTTATCATCGGACCATTCACCAATAATAGTGGAATATAAAGTAATAATAAAGTTTTGTTGCACCCGACAGAGCAAACAGTTTATACCCCCATTTGTTGGGCTTTGCAGGATTATATTGCCTTAGCGTGTTCTTTGCTTAAACGAGCCCCATTAATTTTATTCAAAAATATTATATAATATTATATCATAACTTCAATCCTACATTACAGATAAGAATTTGATCATTTTTACCATTCGAATAACTTGTATATAACATCATGTTTCATATAAGAACATAAAATATATTTACTTTTAAATTGTGAAAAAAAATTAATCAAATCAGATTAATTTGAAAATGATAAAACTAATTAAGCCGAAAATGTAGTTGTTGCTGTGTATGACTTGCCAGCTGTTTTACAATGCCCTCGAGGTGAAGCTTCAGGATTTTATTATACCTCCAAATTATCTGTATATAATTTTACAATTTTTACTTTAAAACCGTGTAATGATTTAAGTTGCTATATCTGGTATGAAGGCATGATCATGATCGTGAAATTTTAGAATTAAAATTTGTTAATTCAAAAATGTTGAACAAAAAATATAACGTAATATAAAAACAAAAGATGTTGAGGGTTAAAAAAATATAAGCAATTTCTTCCCTACTGTGAGGATCATAAATATTTTTTTCAAAGAATTTTTTTCAAGTCGTATTTGAATTTGTTTCTGTATTTTATATTATAATTTTATATGCTGTAAATAAAGGTATGTTTTATTAAAAAATTTCATAAATAATTTATATTATTCATAAAATTTTGTATTAATATTAATTTATATACATAATGCTTATATATGAAACGATTACGTAAAATATTCAAAGACCTATCTGAAATGTGGCATATCTTATGATCATTTTAACTGAATATATTTTAATTGATTGATATATAAATATTATATATCTATAATATGGAAATTATAGATATATAATTAATTAATTTAAAAAAAATTAAAAAATAGTTTTTTAATAATAAAAAACTTTTCGTAATAATATGGTGTAGTATCTGATTGCAATACCAAAGAACCGTTAATAGACATTATAAATGTTTAATAACGGTTTTACTGATATAATATATGCTACAAATACGTAAACAATTTTCTCGAATTAGCTCATCAAGCATACGAATTGACCAGAGATGAACAAAAGGGAATATTATTAAGAATTTTAATAACAAGTAAACTGACCGGTGCAGCCAACGCACTTTTCAGATATGCCAACGTTGAAAACTTTAACCAATAAAAAGATATTTTACGTAATCGTATATAATTTACTGGATTAAAAAACTAAGAAATTAGTTTCTTTTAAATACTATGATAGAGCTTGCGCGAAAAAATTATTTCCATACCTGCAACCCCCTCTATTCTACATCATTTAGAAATGCTACATTTCAAAATTTATTATATAGTTTATGAAAATTTAATAAATAATAATTGTAATTTGAAAAATTTATGCTGTTTAATTATATAATATTTAATATTATATTTATTATTATTGTAATATTATATATACTTATATATATAAAAAAAATTTAAATTACTTATATAAAAATCAATAAAATATTATATTAATTATATATTTAATTAAGGTGTGTTTATAAATATTTATGATATATTTATATATATATATAAATATAAATATATAACTACCACCCATATATGTATATTTATATATATATAATAATAATATATATAATATATTATTATTATATATATTAATAATAACTAATATATATATTAGTTATTAGATCGATTTAGTAGTTTGAGTGAAGCTATTAATGCTGCTGTTTGCGAGGAAAATACTTTAAAATCTAAGGGGATTTATCACTCAAATCCTAATTTTAGAATAACTTTATTATTATAAAAATTTAATTGCGCGTTCCGGATATATTTCAATGTACTTTCAACTCTCTTCATTTTACGGTTGTAAAAATAAATTTTACAAATGTGCATATAATATGTAAAGGTCAATTACAATAATAATAAAAAACACTAATTTTATAGATTATTGATTGCATTGAAAATATTTTATTTAACTTCAAAAATGAAAATTATTTTATTTATTTATAAGGATATGCTATTTAACATAATATTATTATTATTTATTTAATATATATATATATTATATATATATATATAATATATATAGATATAATATATATATATATATTATATATATATAATATATATAATATATTATATATATTACCCATTATATATCTTATATTATATGTTTATATATATATATATATATAAAATAATATAATATATATATATATAATATATTATAAATATATAATTCTTAATCTTAATTAAGTGGATAAATTCATATCTGATAAATAGAAAATATTGTGTTAAATTTAGATCTGAAATTTCAGAACCCTATTATGCCAACTCTGGTGTCCCACAGGGAAGTCATTTAGGTCCATTTATTTTCATTTTCTCAATTAATGACGTTACTTCTGTAATCAAGTATAGTAAATTGGGAATTTACGCCGATGATATGAAAAGCCATAAAAAGATAAGTTCCTTAAATGATGCTATTACACTACAAAAGGACCTAGACTCTTATAAAAGCTGGTGTAATATTAATAATTTATCATTAAATGTTGATAAGTGTGCAATAATTAGTTACACTCGTCGTAAAACACCAGTGATTTCAAATTATACTTTTGATAATGTTATTATCAATAGAGTTACTCACTTCAAAGATCTAGGCGTGCATTTCGATAGCAAAATGACTTTTAAACTGCACTTCGATACCATTATTGGTAAAGCAAATTCAATGTTGGGTTTCATCAAGCGAGGGTCTAAGGAATTTGAGGATCCATATATCCTTAAATCTTTATTTACTTCTCTTGTTAGGCCGAACCTTGAGTATGCTAGCAAAGTTTGGTCTCCCTATTATCGGGACCATATAGAGAGATTCGAATCAGTGCAAAAAAAATTTCTTAGATACGCTTTACGTAACTTAAATTGGTTAAACCCAGTGATATTACCTCCATACAAGGACAGGTTAAATCTCTTGCAGCTACAATCCCTAGAATCAAGGAGACTAATTGCGGACATTCTATTTATAATTCAAGTTAATAATGGCCAGATCAACTCTGAGTATATCAAAAACCAAGTTGTTACGCATTTAAATCATAGTACTCGGTTTCGGTCGGAAAATATATTTCGAGAAATATTCCACCGTACGAACTATGGTAAATTTGAACCAATTAATAGAATGTTCAAGGTTATTAACAACTATAAAAGTCACATAAACCTTTCTTTTTCCAAAGAAAAAAATAAGAAAAATCTAATTATACACGTGTCATAATATTTGTTATTGACTTAGTTTTTTTTTTTTAAGCTAACTATATAGTTGTTAATTAATTTTTTAATATTATTTCTTTTAACGTAGTTTCATTTTAACTTTGAAACTTAATTTTTATTTTATTTTTAATATTACAAATCTTTTTATTATATAATTATCAATATTTTATTTTATATAATAATTTTGTAATTTAACTATAATTTTACTTTAAGTTATCAATATGTTGTAATATGTTTGTACTAAACGTAAATAAATAAATAAATAATATATATATATATTATATATTATCTTATCTCTATTTTTGCTTTGGCATTCAAAGCAAAAATAGACTTTTTTAATCACTTAGAAATAGTTCTAAAACATATTCAATTCAATAAAAAATTTGCAGAAACGTAAATAAAGGATTGAATTTTATGTTTATGATATCCTTTTTAGAATGATATCCCTGCAATATTAAAATTAATAATTTTTTTTCCTTCCAAGGAATATATTAATAATTAAAATAATTATAATTATTTTAATTATTATATTAATAATTTTATAAATTATTATATTTCATTAATACTTTTTCGAACAATGGAGCATTAACGTGTTATAAATGTGGTCAACCAGGTCACATTAGCAGGGACTGTGGTATACAGAACAATAGAGTAAATCCGATAATAAATTGCAATACTATTGTAATTACTATTGAATGGTTATAAACTCGCTTAGTTGATTTTGCCGAGTAATTGGAAACCCTATATGTAAGTACAGAAATTTTACATTATTGTTGAAAAAGTAAAATGATAAATCGCATTTAGTCATGATTACAATTTCTTAATGGTTTAATATTTCAAAAAAGAACGTAAATAGTTGATTTACTTTCTAATAGAATTCACTATCACACTATCTTTCATACTATCTTTCATATTATCAACAGCACGAACTCAAACAAGTGACCAAGAAAAAATATCTGGACCGGAAATAGAACAAGCATTAACAGAAAAGAGAAGACTACGAAGAAAGTGGCAAGAATCGAGATCTCCTGTAGCAAAGAAATTATCAGATAATGCAAGTAGAAAACTTAAACTTAACAAATTATAGGAACGAAAAATCACAATTATTGAATGTGATTTTAAATCACAATCAATAATGTATATAGAATTTAAATTTAAGTGAAAATTTTCGATTAAAGTGAATTTTAATCTATGTAAGTTTCTTTTATATATGTATGTATATTTATTAAATAAAAATTGTAATTTTGTGTAAGTACATATAGGTATATTGAATAAAAATGAAAAATAATTAAATTTTATAACCGCGAAGCAAGTACGTCCACGTACGAACTAATTAGAAACTATTCATGGTCTGGACAATCTGGACTTTCTAAAGGTAAAAATTAAAGTTTTGTTGTTTTTAAACTTATTTTTTATTTTAATATCTAGAAATCACAAAGAAAATATTTGCTGACAATAAAGGTATAATAACATTGTTCGAAAATGTAGTAAATTATTTGATGTCAGTACGATTGTACAGGTCTATATGTGTATTTGTTGATCTGCAAAACGCTTTTGACGCAGTCGATCACAAAATCCTAATTGACGAGTTTGAAGAACTGGTTCTGCGGGGAGGGGCACTTAGACTTAATATAATATATATATATTTATATATATATATTATAATATATATATATATATTATAAATATATATCCGGTTTTATTATTTATCCGATCAAAGCGAGTTGATCGGATAAAGTTATGATTAAAAATTTTAAATTAAAAACTAAGTAAGCCAGTTGATCGGATAAAGTTGATTTTTAAAATATTAAAGTTAAAATTAGAACAGTGATTCTGCGTGTTTAAAGTTGATTAAGAAAAACAAAATATTTAAAAAGAAAGTTTTTAATAAATTATTAATTTGTTAACAAATTAACAAATTAAATTCAAATAATAATAAGTTGCGAAAAAATTATTAATAAGTGTATAAAAACATTTTAAAGTCGGTTTAGTAATTTTATATAAATATAAAATTATAAATTTATATAAATCAATATAAATCATTGATTTATAAATATAAGTTTTTTTTTTAATATGTAAATAACTTTAGCAAGTAATTTTTTTTATGGGAAGACCTTGATATTGAAGGAATTTTTAAGATTAAAGATAAAATATCTTTAAAGATTAATACTTAAATGGCATAAAAGCAAAGTTTGTTAGTTATTTGAAATTTAAGTCACAGTTTATATGTGCCATGAACTTCTTAATATATAAAGAATATAATTTTTAAGGAAGTTAATAATTTAAATATTAATATTTAAATTTAATAATTATTTTTAGTTTATTCAATATACTATTCTAATTATAATTAATATATACCGGTACCGGTGAATATATTAATATATATTAATATATTAAAATTATATTACCACTAACCATATTGTAATTTCTGTTAGGGGTCTTATTGTTTTTATTAAAATTATTGTTGCTATTATTGTTGTGAAAAAAAATTAATCAAATCAGATTAATTTGAAAATGATAAAACTAATTCAGCCGAAAATGTAGTTGTTGCTGTGTATGACTTGCCAGCTGTTTTACAATGCCCTCGAGGTGAAGCTTCAGGATTTTATTATACCTCCAAATTATCTGTATATAATTTTACAATTTCTACTTTAAAACCGTGTAATGATTTAAGTTGCTATGTCTGGTATGAAGGCATGATCATGATCGTGAAATTTTAGAATTAAAATTTGTTAATTCAAAAATGTTGAACAAAAAATATAACGTAATATAAAAACAAAAGATGTTGAGGGTTAAAAAAATATAAGCAATTTCTTCCCTACTGTGAGGATCATAAATATTTTTTCAAAGAATTTTTTTCAAGTCGTATTTGAATTTGTTTCTGTATTTTATATTATAATTTTATATGCTGTAAATAAAGGTATGTTTTATTCAAAAATTTCATAAATAATTTATATTATTCATAAAATTTTGTATTAATATTAATTTATATATATAATGCTTATATATGAAACGATTACGTAAAATATTCAAAGACCTATCTGAAATGTGGCATATCTTATGATCATTTTAACTGAATATATTTTAATTGATTGATATATAAATATTATATATCTATAATATGTAAATTATAGATATATAATTAATTAATTTAAAAAAAATTAAACAATAGTTTTTTAATAATAAAAAACTTTTCGTAATAATATGGTGTAGTATCTGATTGCAATACCAAAGAACCGTTAATAGACATTATAAATGTTTAATAACGGTTTTACTGATATAATATATGCTACAAATACGTAAACAATTTTCTCGAATTAGCTCATCAAGCATACGAATTGACCAGAGATGAACAAAAGGGAATATTATTAAGAATTTTAATAACAAGTAAACTGACCGGTGCAGCCAACGCACTTTTCAGATATGCCAACGTTGAAAACTTTAACCAATATAAAGATATTTTACGTAATCGTATATAATTTACTGGATTAAAAAACTAAGAAATTAATTTTTTTTAAATACTATGATAGAGCTTGCGCGAAAAAATTATTTCCATACCTCTATTCTACATCATTTAGAAATGCTACATAGCAACCCCCTCTATTCTACATCATTTAGAAATGCTACATTTCAAAATTTATTATATAGTTTATGAAAATTTAATAAATAATAATTGTAATTTGAAAAATTTATGCTGTTTAATTATATAATATTTAATATTATATTTATTATTATTGTAATATTATATATACTTATATATATAAAATAATTTAAATTACTTATATAAAAATCAATAAAATATTATATTAATTATATATTTAATTAAGGTGTGTTTATAAATATTTATTATATATTTATATATATATATAAATATAAATATATAACTACCACCCATATATGTATATTTATATATATATAATAATAATATATATAATATATTATTATTATATATATTAATAATAACTAATATATATATTAGTTATTAGATCGATTTAGTAGTTTGAGTGAAGCTATTAATGCTGCTGTTTGCGAGGAAAATACTTTAAAATCTAAGGGGATTTATCACTCAAATCCTAATTTTAGAAGAACTTTATTATTATAAAAATTTAATTGCGCGTTCCGGATATATTTCAATGTACTTTCAACTCTCTTCATTTTACGGTTGTAAAAATAAATTTTACAAATGTGCATATAATATGTAAAGGTCAATTACAATAATAATAAAAAACACTAATTTTATAGATTATTGATTGCATTTAAAATATTTTATTTAACTTCAAAAATGAAAATTATTTAATTTATTTATAAGGATATGCTATTTAACATAATATTATTATTATTTATTTAATATATATATATATTATATATATATATATAATATATATATATATATAATATATATATATATAATAATATATAATATATTATATATATTACCCATTATATATCTTATATTATATGTTTATATATATATATATATATAAAATAATATAATATATATATATATATAATATTATAAATATATAATATATATATATATATTATATATTATCTTATCTCTATTTTTGCTTTGGCATTCAAAGCAAAAATAGACTTTTTTAATCACTTAGAAATAGTTCTAAAACATATTCAATTCAATAAAAAATTTGCAGAAACGTAAATAAAGGATTGAATTTTATGTTTATGATATCCTTTTTAGAATGATATCCCTGCAATATTAAAATTAATAATTTTTTTTCCTTCCAAGGAATATATTAATAATTAAAATAATTATAATTATTTTAATTATTATATTAATAATTTTATAAATTATTATATTTCATTAATAATTTTTCGAACAATGGAGCATTAACGTGTTATAAATGTGGTCAACCAGGTCACATTAGCAGGGACTGTGGTATACAGAACAATAGAGTAAATCCGATAATAAATTGCAATACTATTGTAATTACTATTGAATGGTTATAAACTCGCTTAGTTGATTTTGCCGAGTAATTGGAAACCCTATATGTAAGTACAGAAATTTTACATTATTGTTGAAAAAGTAAAATGATAAATCGCATTTACTCATGATTACAATTTCTTAATGGTTTAATATTTCAAAAAAGAACGTAAATAGTTGATTTACTTTCTAATAAAATTCACTATCACACTATCTTTCATACTATCTTTCATATTCACACTATCTTTCATATATATATATATATACCAAAATTATAAATATCAAATTTCCATATAAAATTATAAAATTATATATTTACTTTTAAACTACAATTTAAAAGTAAATATATTTTATGTTCTTATATGAAACATGATGTTATATACAAGTTATTCGAATGGTAAAAATGATCAAATTCTTATCTGTAATGTAGGGTTGAAGTTATGATATAATATTATATAATATTTAATATTATATATACTTATATATATATATATATATATATATATAAACATATAATATTTAAGATTATTATTTATTTCAAATAAGTAATAATATTATAGTGTTAGTCATATGTTTAGAAACATAAATTCTAAATATGAAACATAAATATGTTTCATATATGAGCCCTTCATCCACTAAACGTTAATTAATAATATTCTAATGTTTCAATTATTATTATATTATAAATTATTATATTATAATTGTAATAAATAATTGTAATTATTTATTACAATTATTCAAACCAGCAACATAAACATTAACATTAACATTACAAAAATATACAATTATGATAAAATGGAAGTTGATAATTCAATAAATTCTCGTCAAGTCAACTACAAAAATAGACCAAAAATCCAAAACTTTAATAACCACCTTCACATCAAATTCAAAATCAAAACAAAAGAATTTTTAATACAGAACAAAAAAATTAAAATAAAGAAATTCAAGAATATAATGAAAATATAACAAATTATGATGAAGATTTTAACCAAACTTTGATCGATTATATCGAACAAGAAAACCAACCCGAATGTGAAAAAGTTAATTATTTAGATGACGTTAATTTTTTAGGGTAAAGCGCTCTTCACTACCATATTTTGAGCATAAAGTGAAGAGCGGACAAATATTCAATTTTTTAGTAGATACTGGATCCAACAAAAACTATATTCAATCTAAATTTATTCGAAATTTAATTCCTAGTGAATCAAAATTTTACGCAAATTCTGTTGGTGGTAATATTGAAATTACGCACCACGCTTTTATAAATTTATTTGGATCAGAAACTTCAAAATTAAAATTTTACATTTTGCCTCATTTATCTTCTTTCGCCGGTATCATAGGAAATGACAGTTTAAAAGAATTAGGTGCTACAATTTTTACTGATAGAAATTATATGACTATCAATTCTAAGACTATAATTCCTCTAAAACAACATGAATCTCAATTTGTAAATTCTATTGATATTCGCATGTCTCATATGACAAACAAACAAAAACAAAAATTAACTAATTTGTTTAAAATTAACCCTAACTTATTCACTGACCCAGATGAAAAACTAACTTATACGTCTAGAGTAAAGGGAGAAATAAGAACTACAACAAATGATCCAATTTATTCAAAATCATACCCTTACCCAATGTGTCTAAAAGACGAAGTTCAAAAACAAATTAATAAACTACTTTAAGATGGTATAATTAGGCCATCTAAGTCACCTTATAATTCCCCAGTGTGGATAGTTCCAAAAAAACTTGATGCATCTGGAGAAAAAAAATATAGATTAGTTGTTGACTATCGTAAATTAAACACTGTTACGATCCGAGATAGGTACCCTATTCCAGAAATAAACGAAGTTCTGGCTAATTTAGGGAACAATAAATATTTTACAGTTCTTGATCTAAAAAGTGGTTTTCATCAGATTCCATTAAAGAAATCTAACATTGAGAAGACGGCTTTTTCAATAAATAATGGTAAATTCGAATTTACACGTTTACCATTTGGGTTAAAAAACGCGCCTTCAATATTTCAAAGAACTTTAGATGATATTTTGAAAAAAAGTGCTACGTTTACATTGATGATATCATAATCTTCGGTAAAGATGAAGATAGCCATTTCAAAAACCTCTAAACTATTTTTAAAACTCTAGAGTTAGCCAATATTAAAATACAATTAGACAAATGTGAATTCTTACATTCACAAGTCGAATTTCTCGGTTTTGTAATTTCAAATGATGGAATCAAAGTAAATCCAAAAAAAGTGGAGGCAATTGTCAATTTGCCAATTCCTAAAACTTTAAAAGATCTTAGATCTGTTCTTGGAATGTCTGGTTATTATAGACGATTTATAAATGATTACGCCAAGCTAGCAAAACCTCTAACTTCGCTTTTAAGAGGGGAAGATGGACATGTGACCAAAAATGTTTCAAAAAATAAAATTATTACTTTAGACGAAAATGCAGTCAACGTATTTAATAAAATTAAAAATTCACTAACTTCTCAAGAAATAATACTTTCATATCCCAATTTTGATAAAGAATTCGAACTTACAACCGATGCATCGAACTTCGCTATTGGTGCAGTTCTTTCTCAATCTGGCAGACCTATAACATTTATTTCCAGAACTTTGTCAAAAGCAGAAGAACATTACGCCACAAATGAAAAAGAGATGTTGGCAATCATTTGGTCACTTAATTCATTACGAAATTTCCTTTACGGATCAAGAAAAGTAATAATTCTTACCGACCACCAACCTCTTACTTATGCACTTAGCAACAAAAACACAAATAGTAAAATGAAACGCTGGAAAGTAATTCTAGAAGAATATAACTATGAACTCAAATACAAACCAGGCAAAACAAATGTTGTAGCTGACGGCTTATCAAGATTACCAGTATTAATAAATTCAATGAGTAGTACTCATCATAGCAGTGATAGTTCACAGCAAAATTTAATTGCTTCAGTAGAAACTCCTATTAATGCTTTTAGAAACCAAATAGTTATAAAAATAGGCAATTCAAATTATAAACTAGAGAAACCATTTTCGTCCTACACAAGACACATAATTTCACAAAACGATTATTCTGAATCTGATCTAATTTCTATTTTAAAAAAATATCTTAATCCACACATAATAAATGGATTAAAAACTGAAAACCGAATATTGGGAAAAATCCAAGAAATTTACCCAATTCATTTAAAAACTTATAAAATAAGATTTACTCGAAAGCAAGTTGAAGACGTAATAAATGATATCAACCAAGATGAAATAATATTGACCACTCACAAAAGAGCACATAGAAATTTATATGAAAATCGATTACAAATTCTCGAAAAATATTACTTTCCTAAAATGAGCAATAAAATCAAACATTTTATCAAACTTTGTACTGTGTGTAAAGAAAATAAATACGACAGACATCCTAATAATCAAGTTATTAATGTAACTCCAATTCCAACTTACCCGGGTCAAATAATTCATATTGATATCTTTTCTACAGAAAAACATTTAGTTCTCACAGCAATCGATAAATTTACGAAATTTGTTCAAACTAAAATTATTAAATCAAGAGCAATTGAAGATGTTAAAAAACCTCTTCGCGAATTATTATATTCCTTTAATATTCCAGAATCAATAGTAAATGATAATGAACCTTCTCTAAATTCTGCTACAATAACTTCTTTATTAGAAGATGAATTAAAAATAAAAATATTCAAATCTCCACCATATAAGAGTGAAGTTAACGGACAAATCGAACGTTTTCACTCTACTCTAATCGAAATTATGAGATGTCTAAAAACTGATGGTATTTCACGTAATTTCGAAGATTTATTAGAACGATCTGTTAACGAATACAATCATTATGTTCATTCAACTACAGGGAAAAAACCCGTAGAATTATTTTATGCCATTAAATAACAATTGAACTATTTCTTATTATTATGCTCATTATTAACATTAATTTGTAATAAATAAACCTTATAAAAATTTAGTTCATCTTATATTTCAGATCATTGTTTCATATCACAATAAGTGAAGTGCAAATCTTGGATTATTCTAATTCTCAACTGATTGCTGTCGACGTAGGAAAAGCAAAAATACATGACGGAAATTTCAAATTAATACATGTAATCGAATTAGAAAAGTACCAAGAATTCTCCAAAAATTTTAAAGAAATTCTTAAAAAAGGTATCACTGAAAGTAATCCTCTTTTTCCTTACCTGGAACATGAAAACGAACAAATCCAAAATCTATTAAAAAATCTAGAAATTCATAATCATATATCTAAAAGGTCTTTAAATTTTATTGGTACTGCATGGAAATGTATTGCGGGTAGTCCAGACCATGAAGACTTTAAAATAATTCAAGACAAAACTAATAATATTTTGACAAATAACAATAAACAATTTAATATAAATCAATTGCATAACGATCGTATTAACAATTTAACTAAATTAACTAATAAAATATTAAATACAATTCAGAAGGAAAGTAATTTTAATAGTGAATTAACATTAAGTTTTCAATATAAATTAAATTTAATTAAAGAAGAATTAACTAATATCGCTCATGCAATTCACTGGGCTAAATCAGGTATTGTAAATTCATTAATTTTGTCTAGTTCAGAAATGAATTCTATTACTGATCTTGCTGATAAAGAATCATACGCAACTCCTGAAGAATCCATACGCAACTCCTGAAGAATCTTTAGATGTCGCAAATGTCAAAATTATCACAAATAATACATGTTTGTTTTATTTCGTTAATATTCCGTTAACAACACAAGAAACTTTTAATAAACTGTTAATTAAACCAGTAAAAAGAAATAATTCTGTAAATGAAATAAATTATAAATTTATATTGTCAAACAAAAAAATTATTTTTGTAATTTTAAAAGAATGTAAAACAATTAATGATCTATCAATTTGTAATAAAAATAATATTCTAAACATTAGTAATTCTAGTTGCATTCCAAAACTTCTAAAAAGTCTCACTTCAAGCTGTAACAAAATTAATAGTCATCATATTCCATCAATAGATGAAATATCTGATGGAATTATTTTATTAAATCAATTTATAGGAACTTTGAAATTTCAAGACACATCTCACAATCTCAGTGAAACTTATGTTGTTAAATATCACAATATGACAATTGAAATTACTGGTACTAAATTTATTTCGAGAGAAATCTCATCTATGAAGGCTCTTCCGCCAATAATGCAACCAACAGCATTTGAAAAGAAATATCGTGAATTGTTATCATTGGAAATTCTAAAAGAAATTCAAATAAACAACACAGAACAAATTGATTTATTTAACACTGAGAAAACTATTTATCAATCTATTAGTTACAGTTCAATTACAGTCATAATTTTAATTTTAATCATAATAGCAATTTGTAAAATCAAATCAAATAAAACAATTACTTTTAAAACAAAAGAACAAATTTCAAAATGGAAAATCTACCTATAGGCGATGATCAAAACAAACACCATTCAAAAGTACCAAAATCAATAAACAAATCCGAAGATTCATCAGCAATAATCTTCGAACTTTCACAATCAAACAAATGAGGACATTTGGATATAAAAGGGGATGAGAACTATAACAAAAATTTTATTGCATAGTAACATCAAATTTATGAAATAACAAATAACCTTCAATGTTTCCTTGATAAATTTGAAGTTGCGTAAATTCCTTCCCACAGAATAATTTTTGTTAAAATGTTCTCATGATTTTTTTTGCCAACGTTGCAGCATGTGCAAGAATTATTATTACAATTAGAATTTTTTTTTGTAATAAGAAGCTTTGTAATTAGTATTTAAGTTTTATAATTTTTTAGTCTAAAATCAGAACTCAATAAAAACGGAATTAAATTATAAAAATATTAGTTTAAGTTTTTATATCGCACAATAAAAATAATTAATTAAGATTCGCACAAAAAAATTGGTGTTTTTATTTAAATAAATTCGTTAATATAAAAATACGATAAACAAACCCCGGGTTTGTCAAAAGCACATTTCCTCAAAATCGCCACATGTAGAACTATGAGCTATTGTAAAACAATGAGAATTCCTATATGTGCATATTGTGCAGTTTTAGTAGTATTTTCAATGTACTATACATAGGAAAGATAAAAAATGATATGGTAAATATAGGTAAAAAATGTGTCCCTGTTCGATTTTATAATTTTTTTTTCCTTCCAAGTTTATTATTCCAACAAAATACATATATATAAAATTATCATTTAAGTTTTCCCTAATTTTGCTTTTAATTGAACATATAATGTGATATGAAATAATATCCAATATTCCCTTTATAAAGCTCCTAAAAATATGCAAAATGTTGGAAAATTTTACATGATTAAGAATTTTGATTAATTATAAGTGTGAGGCAAATGAATATAATTTATTAATTAATGCACTTTAAAGAAATATGAATTTCGAAACTTTTCCCAATATTTGTTTTTAAAAATATTGTGCAGTTATAATTTTACAAGTAAATTAAAAATGTAATTTTTGATTTTCGAAGGGCCACAACGGAAAGGGGAGAAGAGATACGGATACAATTTCTTCAGAGACTCTAGTTATAAATTTATGCACCAAAGAGATATCTCTTTGGTGCATAAATTTCAGCCTTCTATAATAAGCAGTTTGGGAAATACAGGGTGTTAAAAAAACTAAAAAAAGTTGTATGAAGATAACGGTATTTTTATACATCAAAGAATTAAATTTTAAAAAATTTGTTTATTTCACGAAAAAGATAAAAGATTTTCCTATCTTATGGCTTTTACAGACCTCAAAAATTTTTATTGGTTTAAAAGTTATTAGATGTTCAATATGGGTAATTTTCGAACTTGGAGGGGGAATAACTCAGAGGGGAAAAGAGATAGAAGAAAATTTTGTTCTACTGGACCTATTATTTTATTACTATCTATCTATGATCAAAATTTTAATACTCTATCTTAATAGATGTAGAAGTTTGTGTAAACGGACGGACGGACAGACGGACAGACGGACAGACGGACAGACGGACAGACAGAGTGAAACTAATATACACATTTCTTCCAATTTGGTTGGAAATGTGCTAAAAACGATAAGTAATAGAAATATTAACTTATATATATATATATAATATAACAACTATAACAACGCAAAACTTAATTTAGCCAACACACATTACATTTTTAGTAGCCTAGCTAATAAGTACATGTCAGTTAGTAAGGACAATAAAATTCCCGGGGTTCAACTCATAAATAAAGAAAATAATAAATAAGGTCTATTTAAGAAAAAATAAAAATATCATAGGTACTTAGATAATAGGATAATATACAAAGGGGGGCGAATTAGGAATAAGGAAATAAATAAAAAAAAATACGATAAACAAACCCCGGGTTTGTCAAAAGCACATTTCCTCAAAATCGCCTCATGTAGAACTATGAGCTATTCTAAAACAATGGGAATTTCTATACGTGAATAGTATTTTTTAGTAGCATTTTCAATGTACAGTTTTAGTAGTAAATATTGTGCAGTTTTAGTAGTATTTTCAATGTACTATACATAGGAAAGATAAAAAAATGATATGGTAAATATAGGTAAAAAATGTGTCCCTGTTCGATTTTATTAATTGTTTCCTTCCAAGTTTATTATTCCAACAAAATACATATATATAAACTTATCATTTAAGGTTTCCCTAATTTTGCTTTTAATTGAACATATAATGTGATATGAAATGATATCCAATATTCCATTTATATAGCTCCTAAAAATATGCAAAATATTCGTTTTTTGCAAAATTTTATATGATTGTGCATTTTGATTAATTATTAGTGTGAGGCAAATGACTATAATTTATTAATTAATGCACTTTAAAGAAATATGATTCTCGAAAGTTTTCTCATTATTTGTTTTTAAAAATATTACGCGGTTATAATTATACAAGTAAATTAAAAATGTAATTTTTTGAATTTCGAAGGGCCACAACGGAAAGGGGAGGGGAGATACGGATACAATTTCTTCAGAGACTCTAGTTATTTTTTAGATATCTCTTTGGTACATAAATTTCAGCCTTCCATAATAAGCAGTTTGGGAAATACAGGGTATTAAAAAAACTAAAAAAAGGTGTATGAAGATAACGGTATTTTTATACATCAAAAAATTAAATTTTAAAAAAATTTTTAATTTCACAATTAAGATAAAAGATTTTCCTATCTTATAGCTTTTACAGACCTCAAAAATTTTTATTGCTTTAAAAGTTATTAGATGTTCAATATGGGCAATTTTCGAACTTGAAGGGGGAATAACTCAGAGGGAAAAAGAGATAGAAGAAAATTTTGTTCTACTGGACCTATTATTTTATTACTATCTATCTATGGTCAAAATTTTAATACTCTATCTTAATAGATGTAGAAGTTTGTGTAAACGGACTGGCGGACAGACGGACAGACGGACAGACGGACAGACAGAGTGAAACTAATATACACATTTCTTCCAATTTGGTTGGAAATGTGCTAAAAAGCACATAATGTGAGGCGTATTAATAAATTAGTAATATTTCAGGGAAAGTATGATGCGAATTTGGGCATTATCATTGTTGTGGATAGTGAGTGGAGAACCAATAACCATAGAAAAAGTAAAAGAAACGGACTTATTATTTGAAAACATGGGGCGTTTGGTTGAATATCAGGATTCGATACACGTATACACTAAATTACAATTAAGAACAAACGAGCAAATAAAGCAATTTGTGGAAACAACAGTAAAACAAGTAGAGTACACTTGCATTCAGTTAAAAGAATACGTAAAAGAACAGACCTGCAAACTATTTAAAGATGAGATAAAAAATTGGACAAATAAAATACGAAAAATAACAAAAGGAGTTAATCATTATTTATATAGAAGAAAAAGAGGGCATTGAACATAATAGGATCCACTGCAAAAATGTTATTTGGAACGATGGAACGATGGCGGAAAAAAGTTACAATAGTTTAGTAAAAAACGAGAGAAAGATAATGGAATTAATTGATAAGCAGACTGCTGTGGCAGCATCAAATTTTGAATTTGTAAAGGAAGTTACAGGAAATTTAACAAAGCAGACATTGGAATTCAAGAATAGAATTAGAACATTAGAAAATAAGATTAGTACGACATTAGTAAAGATACACATAGATTTAGCAGAAATCAGGGGAGAGCTAGAATCACATCAATTAATGATATGCGTATTGGCAGAATAAGAAAGAGTTAATGGGTATATGGTAGAACAGGATGAAATAATAAACGCATTACAACAACATAAAATTCATCCATTGGTCTTAGATACAAAAATATTAATTGAAATAGTAAAAAGCTGCCAAGTTGGAAGAGTGCTTCATATCCCCTTTTAGATAAACCTAGGATTTAATAAAAACAAAGAATTAAGTAAAAGTTATAATATTTTATAAAACTATGTTTTTTCACAATTTAAAAGTAAATATATTTTATGTTCTTATATGAAACATGATGTATATACAAGTTATTCGAATGGTAAAAATGATCAAATTCTTATCTATAATGTAGGGTTGAAGTTATGATATAATATTATATAATATTTAATATTATATTTATTATTATTGTAATATTATATATACTTATATATATATATATATATATATATATAAACATATAATATTTAATATATATATACATACATATATATATTATATATATATATATATAATATTAAAGCTTCTTAATTTATATATGCATATGTACCTATATATTAATTTTTAAAATTACTACATGACAATATAACATAATATACATAATATGATTTAATAGAACCAGATTTTATGATAATTGAATTTTTGGTATTTAAAATGATCATAAGATATGCCACATTTCAGATAGGTCTTTGAATCTTATAAATTAGGTATAATAGGCTAGTGAAATCATTCAAAAATTTTTTCTTCTTCCCTTTTTAATAGGGTTGAGAAGGTATGTTTGTGAAATAGGATGCAACAACTCCGCGGGGGACTGGATTGAAGAAATGAGAAATTATTTTCTTAAAAATACTATTTCACACCTTATGCGAAAAATTTAGTTCCATTCTTAAAATTTATTATATAGTTATGAAAATTGAATATTTGGAATATGAAATAACTATAAAACATCCACATTTTATTTATAACCATTCAACTTACAAATTAGGTGCAATAGGTTAGTGCTTACCCAATTCACTCAGATTTTAACCCGCTGCTCTGTTTAGGTGGAGGAGGAGGTATAAATTAGAAACAACCCAGATCGGAGGGTTAATTTAAAAAAAATTAAAAAATAGTTTTTTAATAATAAAATTTTACACGTTAATTTATAAATTTTATTTAAATCTTCGTTTTCATTAAATCGTAGGTGGATCAAAAGGACTTCCAACTTGGCAGATTTTTTTTTGTATATCAATTTGTATATGCCAGTTGAGAATTTGGACTGAGTTTAAGTTTAAGTCACCAATGAATAAAAACAAATTAACACTGTTATACTAATTTTTAAATTTTGGAATTACTAGAGCAGAAAAGGTTAGAATTTTGGTTTGAAAACTATATTTGAAAGCTAATATCTAATATAAGACCTTTGCGAAAAATTTGAATTTCACGAACAACATATTACATATATAAAATTAAAAGTTATAATTTTTTCAAAACTATTAATGTTGTACAATTATAAATTATTACCAAGTTTCAATAAATAAATACTCGAAATTGTATATATGCAATATAATATTAATTTATAAAATGTCGAAATTTTTACAACCGTAAAATGAAGAGGGTTGAAGGTACAGGTCTCGTTTTTATGTACAAGGTGTAGAATAGTGTTATTACGAAACTGATTTTGATTTTTTTTGATATAGTCTCCCGTATAGGGGATATTGCTTATTTCATGAATACACCCCCTCCTCTACTTTAATGAGATAGTGGTTTATAATTTTAAGTGATTTCACAAGGTTTGAAATTATGGTACCTGGCATAGAAGTTACAAAGTCGTACATAAAATCTGGACCATTTTATAGCCATTCTGAATTTTAAAAATTTAACTTTGAAAATATCGAAATTCAAATACAACAAACATAAATAGGGTTCAGGGGATGGGGCTGATTTTTTCATATAAGGTGTAAAATTTCATTGTTAAAACAGTATTTTTCCTTTTTTTTAAATTAGCGCCCCGCAGAAGGCATGGAGCTTGTTTCCTAAATATACCCCCTCCTTCACCCAAAAAGAGCAGAGGGATAAAATTTGGAGTGATTTGGATTACCACGAACCAGTTGCACCCAACTTATAAGGTTCAAGTTAATATCTAAACTGTGGCTTCTTTTATAGTCATTTTAAGTTCCAAAAATTAAATTTTCATAAATTCTGTTAAATAAATTTTGTAATATAACATTTCTTAGATATGAAGAATAGAGGGGGTTGCAGGTACGGAAACAAATTTTTCGCGAGAGGTGCAAAATAGTATTTAAAAAAAACTTATTTCTTAGTTTTTTAATCCAGTCCCCCGAGGAGGTGTTGCTTTTTGTTTTATAGATATACTTCCTCAGCTATGTTAAACGAGAAACGGGTAAAAATTGTGAATGATTGCGAAAGGTACTAATCTATTATACCTAACTTACAAGATACAAGGCCCTATCTTAAATGCGACATATCTTATGACCATTTTTAATACAAAAAACACAATTTTAATAGCACTTTTAAAAGTCTTTCACTTTAAAGTGAAGGTGGGGTAGAGGTATGGGGCTAATTTTTATGGAGAAGGTGTAAAATAGTATATTTAAGAAACTCATTTCTCACTTCTTTAATAAATTTCCCCGCTGAGGGGTTGCAACTTGTTTCATATATAAGCCCTTCATCCACTTAAAAAAGGCGGGGGGTATTTTTTTAAATATGGAATGGAAAGGCACTTACCTGTTCTACCTATTTTAGAAGTAATAGTGTTTTACGTAAATCCTTACTGGTTTCATAGGCATATCAATTTGCAAAAATTTATCTTTAATATTACCGTAAAATAATGGGGCGGGGACCCAGCGCTCTAAATTTTTGTTATGTTCTTTGTATAGTGTCTGTTCATAAACCTGTGAAACAGAGTAAAGATCCGACTATATTAAGGTTTGTTTTTTAACGTGCACAAAAATTATGCATTTTTAACGTTCCATGAAGGGGGTTTGCAGGGATATCATTCTAAAAAGGATAACATAAACATAAAATTCCATCCTTTATTTACGTTTCTGCAAATTTTTTATTGAATTGAATATGTTTTAGAACTATTTCTAAGTGATTGAAAAAGTCTATTTTTTCTTTGCGTACGGCGTACGACGTACGACGTACGGCGTACGGCGGACACGAAATTTTTTTTTGCTGATTCTGGTTCCCTGAGATCTAAAGAAAAAATTTAAAATTCCGAAAATTTTTTTTTCGAAATTTGCTCTGCACCACAAAGCTTCATATATAAAGATATGAAGCAATATAATATCTTATTAATTGATAATGGAGCGAATATGAAGGGCGTTAGAAACGGCGTCATCTGGAAATAGTATAAATATTATTGTCAGTATTTGACAATAATCATATTGTCAAATTTTAGTTTTTAACTTTAATTTCAGTTAAGTAATATTTGTAATTGTTTATGTTTTTAAAGTAAATATTCATAAAGATTCGACCTTAAGATTTTGAATAAGTAAATCCGCTTTTTAGAGTTGAACTATTACCTAATGCGAAGAAACTAAAACCAAATGAAATTCAGCCAATATATAACCTTCGTTATTTAATGCACCGACGTGTTTATGTTGAAGAGCCCCGTAAAAGATACTTGATATTAAATTTCACGATCATGATCATGCCTTCATACCAGACATAGCAACTTAAATCATTACACGGTTTTAAAGTAGAAATTGTAAAATTATATACAGATAATTTGGAGGTATAATAAAATCCTGAAGCTTCACCTCGAGGGCATTGTAAAACAGCTTGCAAGTCATACACAGCAACAACTACATTTTCGGCTGAATTAGTTTTATCATTTTCAAATTAATCTGATTTGATTAATTTTTTTTCACAATTTAAAAGTAAATATATTTTATGTTCTTATATGAAACATGATGTTATATACAAGTTATTCGAATGGTAAAAATGATCAAATTCTTATCTGTAATGTAGGGTTGAAGTTATGATATAATATTATATAATATTTTTGAATAAAATTAATGGGGCTCGTTTAAGCAAAGAACACGCTAAGGCAATATAATCCTGCAAAGCCACAACATGAAGATGAAGATGAAAATGAAAATATAACATGAAAAAAGCAAAAAAGAAATGCAATTACTACAGAACGAAATATTAATTAGAGTAAACAAAAGCCGAATTACAAATTGTAATTGCGAATGATTTTATGTTCTGTATCTTTAATTAAATTTTTTTTTATTAAAATGAAATGCAAAAAAAAATGAATTCAGGAAGCCATCTTAAGTTTAAGAAGAGATGAAAATATGACATTTAAATATAGATGGTATAAATGTTAATGTTAGTTAATAAAGTTTTTTTTGTTATTTGAATTAAGTAATCTTGAATTAACGGAACAAATAAATTCATGAAAAGTGAAATTTAATTTAATTTTTTGAGCTAACCATAAATGTTTTAATTGATTAACCAGAGAAATATTTTGATATTAATATATGATAATCAATAATTTAATAGTATATATAAACAAACTTATAATTCATTATTACAGAATATATATATATATATATAATATATATATATATATTATATCTTTGTAAGTTAGGTATAATAGATCAGTACCTTTCGCAATCATTCAAAATTTTCACACTTTTCTCCTTTAACATAGCTGAGGAAGTATATTTATAAAACAAGAGGCAACACCTCCTCGGGGGACTGGATTACAAAACTAAGAAATTAGTTTTAATTTCTTAAATAGAATTGCTATATATAAATTATGAATTTAATTTATTTAGTTATACTTACAACGTCGTTTTTACGATAATTCTCGATGTTATATCAACGTAAAATACGTACATTGAGGCACTTAAGAAAATCGTAGATCATTAAATTTAAATATAAATATCTAAATACCCTTATATATGAAACTAGATCATAATAATATATTGATATAAATAATATATATATAAATAAATATCAAGAAATAATTATTTCAAGACTTCACTGAGAAAAAAAAATATGGTAGGTTACCTAGTTTTTATTGGAGAAAAAAGTATAGCAGTAATGCCTAGATGTACAGAAAGAAGTTCAATGTATATGGGATTATTTCTTAAAAAAGTAGAATATTTGCCCATTGATTATAGAAATAAAAAAATAATTAAACCATCATACTTTCTATTGAAAAGAATTCTATAAAATATTGTTGCGCTCTCTTATATATTGCGACTTTCATGCTGTTCTATATAAAATGTAAAATAATCAATAAAAGAAGGGTTCCAGTTCCTTTAAACATTTTAGTATCAATACAGGTGGTTGCATAATCAATAAAAAGGGCATAGAACATTTTGTACTTTATTGTTAAAGCAAATTTAAAATAAGACTATTACGCATACGCATCATCATTTTTAGTTTTTCGGCAATTGACTTACGATGAAGACGTGCACGCGTAAAAGAAATTAAAAAAAGAAATTTTATATGTACAGTACACATGTAAATTATATACATATATATTTCTTAAAATTTGTTTAAAAAAATTAAAACTTTATTTTTACTAAAGTGGTAAAGTTGTTAAATTAAAAATAATTATTTATGTGGTAATGGCAAAAAAAATGCATGCATATTACACCATTTAATTTATTTTTTGTTGGTGTTTTTAATCTAGCTATATATAAGGTACTGTTTCATTTTTATTGGTTTAGTTACAATATAAACGGTTGTATGACCAATAAATAAGTATTCAGAACATTATATATAGGCGTTAATACAATAAAATATGGCATTTTGCTAAGCACATTGCGCAATGTATGTTATATTTTAAAGTGAGGACTTGCGTCGTGAAAGAGAAAATTAAAATAATTTTAATGAAAAATACACGTGAAAATAAAAAGGACATAATAAATGTGAAAATTAATAATTAAAAGTGAAAAATTATCTCGTAAAAATATATGTCACACGATTTCTGAAGGAATTCAGTTAGGATTCAGTTAGGATCAATTAAAGTGCACTGGCAATAATGTAAAAATTTTTAACTGGATAGAAACCTGGAATATTAAAATAAAAGTTGGCATGATTATAGAATACGACAATTCCGATAATTATCCGTCCTTCGGAAGATTAATAACATTTTTAGGTGTATTTGCGAACGAAAAAATTACATGTATATATGTAAAATTATTGATACAACTTTTTTTATAGATATGTTGTTTATAAAACTAATAAATATAAATGTATATTGAATTCGAGTTAAAAAACAAAAGTTTGCATGCAATTGTTAATATTGTAGGAACTTTTTATGTAACTATAATTTTGGATACTTTTTTTTAATATTTTTGAATAAAATATATAGTACTTATAAAATAAAAAAAAATTGTTTTATTTCAAATATAGAGGTTATTTATCATATTAAGGATGTTGTACGTTCTTTTCCCAGGAAGTATTATTGAAAATTCCATAATAATAGGAATCTTTACTACATATTTTATAGTATTTCCTATAAAATATTGAAAAAAATTTAAATTTCCAATAAATTTTAGCATTTGATTCCAAAAAATATAAATGGAAAATCCATAATACTAGGAATTTTAGCAATATAGTTTGGTACATTTCTCGTAAAATATTGTACAAAAGGAACTTCTTCAAAATTTTGCGGTTTTCTTCCCAAAAAATATAGACGAGAATTCTAAAATAATAAGAAACTCTACTAATTGATCTGTTTAATGCCCTATACATTTTTGGACATAATTCGAACTATATAGTAGCATTAACAAAAAGGTTTAAAGCTTATATGACTAAGGTCAAAACTTTTGTGTTATATTTCCTATAAACAAAACATCCCAGTCTATATTTATATTTCTCATCCACATAATTAAAAGCATTTCTTCTAATATAATAGAGGAAACACACCATTTCATTTGGTATTATATCCATCATATTCCGTCAATAATTTCTAAATTCCTAATATTTATTGGGAAATTACCAACAATGCTTTCCTATAAAAACATTGCATATGGAACAATAAACTCTTGTTGTCCCAAAAACGCCTGTAAGTATTGTTGAAAAACGCGTAAAAATCGAGGTATTTTTCCTATATGTTTTTTGAGTGTTATAAAGTTCAAAAAGTACCAGATCGCTCGGGGCCAAAAGTAGTAAAAGCTCGTAAAAGAGCTCGAATATAATATTTTATAAAACTATTTTTTTTCATAATCGGTTTAGTTCTTTATGAAAGAATTAATTAGAAAATAAATGTTAAGCAAGAAAAGAATCGTTTAAATACCTTAGAATGTACAAAAAAACTGAAATAGTAGAATATAGAAAGCTGTATATAAATAGAAAATTTATTATTAATCCAAGTAATTAATAATATATATTAACTATATTGGAATATAGTTTTTAATAATATTTAAATAAAATATTTTATCACTGTTACAATGAATAAGTATGTAGTCGATCATCGATTGATCATGGATTAATTTCAAGACTTATAAAGTTCTACTGGCAAACTGCTGTTTTTTCCTTTAAAAACAGATGAAAGAATAAAGTTATTATTACTATGATTAAGTAAGTTTGTAGCCGATTTGCAGTAAATTTTGTTTGTTGTATTGAATTTGTTTTAATTTGGTATACTGTAGCAAATTTAAAGCAATACTATCTTTGTTATAATTTAAAAAATTATAACAAAGATTTCCGGTAAATCTTATGAAGGGGGTTTGCAGGGATATCATTCTAAAAATGATAGCATAAACATAAAATTCCATCCTTTATTTACGTTTCTGCAAATTTTTTATTGAATTGAATATGTTTTAGAACTATTTCTAAGTGATTGAAAAAGTCTGGCGACCTAAGTATTTTGCTTGCGTTGCGTTTGTGTATCGGCTTATCTGCATAAACAACGCACACAGTGGCGCCTGCTTATCTGTGTAAACACAGTAAAATATAATTCAGTTTTCTTTATATAAACACAGCTAATTAAGATGTGACATTAGTTTTGTCAGATGACTATTGACAATTCAGTGTTTTTTAATTATAACTCGTGGCGCGAATAATTTTATAATTTACGACTATTAAGTTAAATTATTTTTTTACCACTATTTCTACCTTTATTGTTTTAATTAATTAAACTTTCAATCTCTAACACGTCTAATCCGCTAAATAGCTAAATAAAGACTATTTTAAAATATTAAACATATAATATTTAATATATATATACATACATATATACATTATTTATATATATATCCAATATATATAATATTTTTTTTCAAATATTTTGTATTTGTTTGAAAATTTTGTTGTAATATTTATTTCTAAAATTATTACTATACGGTACAATTAGTTTACAAATAATTTTCCGAGTAGAAAATTATAATCATTAAAAATTTGAGAGGGTTGAAGGTACAGGTCTCGTTTTTATGTACAATGTGTAGAATAGTGTTATTAAGAAACTATTTTTTCATTTTTTTGATATTGCTTATTTTTGCTTATTTCATTAATACACCTCCTCCTCTACTTTAATGAGATGGTGGTTTATAATTTTAAGTGATTTCGCAAGGTTTGAAATTATGGTACCTGGCATAGAAGTTAGAAAGTCGTACATAAAATCTGGACCATTTTATAGCCATTTTGAATTTTAAAAATTTAACTTTGAAAATATCGAAATTCAAATACAACTATCATAAAGATAGTTGTATTTTTTCATATAAGGTGTATTTTGATTTTTTCATATAAGGTGTAAAATTTCATGGTTAAAACAGTATTTTTCCATTTTTTTAAATTAGCGCCCCGCGGAAGGCATGGAGCTTGTTTCCTAAATATACCCCCTCCTCCACCCAAAAAGAGCAGAAGGATAAAATTTGGAGTGATTTGGATTACCACGAACCTAGTGAACCCAATTTATAAGTTTCAAGTTAATATCTAAACTGTGGCTTATTTTATAGTCATTTAAGTTCCAAAAATTAAATTTTCATAAATTCTGTAATAAATTTTGTAATATAACATTTCTTATAGATGAAGAATAGAGGGGGTTGCAGGTACGGAAACAAATTTTTCGCGAGAGTTGCAAAATAGTATTTCAAAAAAACTAATTTCTTAGTTTTTTAATCCAGTCCCCCGAGGAGGTGTTGCCTCTTGTTTTATAAATATACTTCCTCAGCTATGTTAAAGGAGAAAAGGGTGAAATTTTGAATGATTGCGAAAGGTACTAATCTATTATATCTAACTTACAAGATACAAGGCCCTATCTTAAATGCGACATATGACCATTTTTAATACAAAAAACACAATTTTAATAGCCATTTTAAAAGTCTTTCACTTTAATGTGAAGGTGGGGTAGAGGTATGGGGCTAATTTTTACGGAGAAGGTGTAAAATAGTATATTTAAGAAACTCATTTCTCACTTCTTTAATAAATTTCCCCACTGAGGCATTGCAACTTGTTTCATATATAAGCCCTTCATCCACTTAAAAAAGGCGGGGGGTATTTTTTTTAATATGGAATGGAAGGCACTTACCTGTTGTACCTATTTTAGAAGTAATAGTGTTTAACGTAAAACCTTACTGGTTTCATAGGCATATCAATTTTCAAAAATTTATCTTTAATATTACCATAAAATAATGGGGCGGGGACCCAGGGCTCTAAATTTTTGTTATGTTCTTTGTATAATGTCTGTTCATAAACCTGTGAAACAGAGTAAAGATCCGACTATATTAAGGTGTGTTTTTTAACGTGCAAAAAAATTATGCATTTTTAACGCTCCATGAAGGGGGTTTGCAGGGATATCAGTCTAAAAAGGATATCATAAACATAAAATTCCATCCTTTATTTACGTTTCTGCAAATTTTTTATTGAATTGAATATGTTTTAGAACTATTTCTAAGTGATTGAAAAAGTCTATTTTTGCTTTGCGTACGGCGTACGGCGGACACGAATTTTTTTTTTGCTGATTCTGGTTCCCTGACATCTAAAACGTAAGAAAAAATTTAAAATTCCGAAAAAAATTTTTTCGAAATTTGCTCTGCACCACAAAGCTTCATATATAAAGATATGAAGCAAAAAGCTGCCAAGTTGGAAGAGTGCTTCATATCCCCTTTTAGATAAACCTATGATTTAATAAAAACTCAGATTTTAACCCGCTGCTCTGTTTAGGTGGAAGAGGAGGTATATATAAGGAACAACCCACATCGGAGGGTTAATTTAAAAAAAATGAAAAAAAAGTTTTTTAATAATAAAATTTTACACGTGAATTTATAAATTTTATTTAAATCTTCGTTTTCATTAAATCCTAGGTGGATCAAAAGGACTTCCAACTTGGAAGATTTTTTTTAAAGTAATAAATATATAAAAACTAGTCTTATTTAAGAACTTTAATAATTTATTTGAATTTTTTTTTGTGAATTTCGATTTAAACAGGTTTATTTTTTCATCCAAAATTTATTGTAAATTCGATATAACAATTCAAGTATACAAGGTGTAGGTGTGCATTTTTGAGGAAATAATTTCTCATTTTTTCAATCCAGTCCCCCGCCGAGGTGTAGGAGCCTGTTTAATAGATATACCCCCTCACCCATATGAAAAGGGAAAATATTCAATTTTCATAAACTCGGATTATCTCATTATCTTAAATTTATTTTATTTTATTTGGTTTTTGTTAACGCTTAATGAATTTTCTAAAAAAGCAAATATATAACGCATTATATATATATATATATATATATATATATATATATATTATATATATATATATATATATATAATATATATATAAATTAATTTTTAATTTTTCTTTATATAAATATATTATATATATATTTATATATATATATAATATATTAATATATATATTAACTATATCTATTTAATAGATATAGTTTATAGATTTCTATAAACTATAGAAATTCATGAGCTTCCTCTTCATCCGTTTCAAAATCATCAACGTCCATATCAGGATCGTCTATTTGTTGCTTATATTGTTGTTGCTGTTGTTGCTCCTTTACTGGATCAAAATTAAAAACGTCATCATCTATATTATCAAAATTTATTGAATGTTTTTCTACTAATGGTTGCAAATCGTATTGTGTTCCCTTATTTTTTAACAGTTTAAATTTGGTAAAATATTTTTGTGATAGATTGGTGTATGTAGGTGATGTGCAAAATTATAATTTGCGTAATATATTTAACTTTAGATTAAATTTTTGTAAAAATTTCATTCATATCATGAAGACTAAACACAGGTTAATGTATGGTAACCGACGAGTTCATCGAAAACTAGTTCATCGAAAACGAGTTCATGGAATACGAGTTCATCGAAAACGAGTTCATCGACAACGAGTTCATCGAATGATCAATTCATCGAATGACGAGTTCATCGAAAAAATATTATTTTTTAACTATATTTAAATATTGATGATTTTTAAAAAAAAGTATTTTAAAAAAAAGTAAAAAAGTAATAGCTATAAATGCTAGGTAAATGAAAATACCAATAATAATGCTCCATCTTGTCATTGTAATAATATTGTACAAGAACACTTCAATTCGGAAAGTTTTTTCTTTGTTGATTTCTCTGCATCAGAATTGTTATATCGAATTTTAAGACCTTTCATTTGATACCCCACATGGTTTTTTGGTACATTCAAAAATTAAACGGCCCTCCGCGCCCCCTTCCCACTCATCAAAAAGGCCTGTTAATTTCTGTTAAATTTACATCTGCTATTAAATTTTACAATTTCTGTTAAATTTTACATTTTTCTGTTAAATTTTACACTTTCTGTTATAGTTACATTTTCCTGTTAAATTTTAAATTTTCTGTTAAATTCTACATTTTCTGTTAAATTTTACATTTTCTGTTAAATTTACATTTTCTGTTAATTTTAACATTTAACATTTTCATTTTCTGTTAACTGGTTTTGGGCCCGTTTGACCTATGGACTAAGCAACAAGATGTACTCTTCACAAACTTTCATTTGATACCCAAAATGATTTTTTTGATTTTGGGGCCCACTTGACCCACGGCAATCCCCGGACTATCACCCATTGAGTTTAAAAATTATATAACAAAAATTGCACAGTTTTTGGACTGTTTAAAGTCATTCGTGCTGATTCAAAAATATTCTTTAATTCTTAATCATCACATATAGCTTATTATTATTACCCAATATGCATGCATAATTCTTCTTAAAAATACCTATTTAAATTCAATTTTTTTTTTTTGGCAAACCCCGCTTAATGTCATCTTTGGAGGGTTTTTTGGGAGGTTGAAATTTTCCAATAATATAAAGATCTGACAATTTTTTAATATAAATACTTATAAATCTTAAAATGATAAAATTTTAAATTATTAGTTCAAAATTAATTCATTATACATATATATATATATGTATAAATTACCATTTTAGTGAAAGTGAACTTTCATTAATAAAAGCATATACCTAAATTTTTTTTAATGTTATAATTTTATGTCCAAGTTTTTAATTCTTTTTTTTTTAATATATATATATATATATATATATATATATATATATATATATATATATATATATATATATATATGATTAATAGGTTAGTGCTTACCCAATTCACTCAGATTTTAACCCGCTGCTCTGTTTAGGTGGAGAAGGAGGTATATATAAGGAACAACCCACATCGGACGGATAATTTTTATATTTTTAAAAACAAATAATGAGAAAACTTTCGAGAATCATATTTCTTTAAAGTGCATTAATTAATATATTATAATCATTTGCCTCACACTTATAATTAATCAAAATGCATAATTATATAAAATTTAGCAAAAAACTGAAGGAGGTGTTGCATCCTATTTTACAAACATACCTTCTCAACCCTATTAAAAAGGGAAGAAGATATTTCCTTTGTATATCATTATCTATCTATTTAATTACATAGATAATGACATATCATATATTAAGGATACTCAAATTATAAAAATATTAGAAAACCCTGTGATGGTGGTAGAAAGTGGTAAACAAAAGTACAAATTCAAAAACAAAATAAATACTTATGAGCTTTAAGTTAACGACTACTAATAACTAAATTAATTTTAATGTTTGAAAAACAATTATTATTAATAATAATTTGCTATTTTTCTGATTTGTTGACTTTTGAACTTATTTTTGTTAATTTTTAAATGTTTTATGTTCGTAAATTTTTCAATTAATTATTACAATTATTAATTTTACAAATCGCATCTTTTTATCAAATTATAAATTTTTGTGCTTTCTATATACAAAAAAAAGAAGAAAGAAGATATTTTTGTATCATTTTATTGGCACCCAAGTAAAACTACGCAAAAAAAGGAGGATTTAAGGATATGAATATGCCCAATCCTTATTATCTACCCATCCATAACTAAATATTAATATTATACCAAATATTATATTTATATATTCATTAAAGATTAACAAGTATAAAAGTTTACAGCCAATATACATGAGATTGTATAATGAACACAATTTATATTTCTCGTCCGAATCAAGTTTTGTTTACTAAATGCAATAGATTCATACTCATAGCCTATAAGGTATAAGGATTGGATTGGAGATGGTATATTGAACCATATACTAATCGGGTGATGGTATAAATGTTAATGTTAGTTAATAAAGTTTTTTTTGTAAATGATGTTAATTATAAGAAATTATAATTAATATAGTTTAATAACACAAAGAACATAACACTATAACAACACGTGCAATTATTATATTGAACCTTTGTACAAAATTTAATTACACTCACAATTATCGAATATTAAAATATTAATTTGCAACATTGTTGCATAAAGTTTTAATAAAAAATTATCATAACTTCCTTTCAAAACTTAGTAATTATTTACAATTATGCAAGTTATAAATTAAAACAACCTTTTAACATAAAATAAATATAACATAATAAACATAAACTTAATTTTTAATACAACATGCAATTTTAATATTTAAATATTTTATTTAAATATTATTAAAAACTATATTCCAATATAGTTAATATATATTATCAATTACTTGGATTAATAATAAATTTTCTATTTATATACAGCTTTCTATATTCTACTATTTCAGTTTTTTTGTACATTCTAAGGTATTTAAACGATTCTTTTCTTGCTTAACATTTATTTTCTAATTAATTCTTTCATAAAGAATTAAACCGATTATTTTTTTAAAGTGAAATTTAATATCAAGTATCTTTTACGGGGCTCTTCAACATAAATACGTCGGTGCATTAAATAACGAAGGTTATATATTGGGTGAATTTCATTTGGTTTTAGTTTCTTCGCATTAGGTGTTGAAATTAGTTTTTTTTAAATACTATTTTGCACCTCTCGCGAAAAATTTGTTTCCGTACCTGCAACCCCCTCTATTCTTCATATCTAAGAAATGTTATATTACAAAATTTATTACAGAATTTATGAAAATTTAATTTTTGGAACTTAAAATGACTATAAAAGAAGCCACAGTTTAGATATTAACTTGAAACTTATAAATTGGGTTCACTAGGTTCGTGGTAATCCAAATCACTCCAAATTTTATCCCTCTGCTCTTTTTGGGTGAAGGAGGGGGTATATTTAGGAAACAAGCTCCATGCCTTCCGCGGGGCGCTAATTTAAAAAAAGGAAAAATACTGTTTTAACAATGAAATTTTACACCTTATATGAAAAAATCAGCCCCATCCCCTGAACCCTCTTTATGTTAGTTGTATTTGAATTTCGATATTTTCAAAGTTAAATTTTTAAAATTCAGAATGGCTATAAAATGGTCCAGATTTTATGTACGACTTTGTAACTTCTATGCCAGGTACCATAATTTCAAACCTTGTGAAATCACTTAAAATTATAAACCACTATCTCTTAAAGTAGAGGAGGGGGTGTATTCATGAAATAAGCAATATCCCCTATACGGGAGACTATATCAAAAAAATTCAAAATTAGTTTCTTAATAACACTATTCTACACCTTGTACATAAAAACGAGACCTGTACCTTCAACCCTCTTCATTTTACGGTTGTAAAAATTTCGACATTTTAAAAATTAATATTATATTGCATATATACAATTTCGAGTATTTATTTATTGAAACTTGGTAATAGTTTATAATTGTACAACATTAATAGTTTTGAAAAAATTATAACTTTTAATTTTATATATGTATTATGTTGTTCGTGAAATTCAAATTTTTCGCAAAGGTCTTAGATTAGATATTAGCTTTCAAATATAGTTTTCAAACCAAAATTCTAACCTTTTCTGCTCTAGTAATTCCAAAATTTAAAAATTAGTATAACAGTGTTAATTTGTTTTTATTCATTGGTAACTTAAACTTAAACTCAGTCCAAATTCTCAACTGGCATATACAAATTGATATACAAAAAAAAATCTGCCAAGTTGGAAGTCCTTTTGATCCACCTACGATTTAATGAAAACGAAGATTTAAATAAAATTTATAAATTAACGTGTAAAATTTTATTATTAAAAAACTATTTTTTAATTTTTTTTAAATTAACCCTCCGATGTGGGTTGTTCCTTATATATACCTCCTCCTCCACCTAAACAGAGCAGCGGGTTAAAATCTGAGTGAATTGGGTAAGCACTAACCTATTGCACCTAATTTGTAAGTTGAATGGTTATAAATAAAATGTGGATGTTTTATAGTTATTTCATATTCCAAATATTCAATTTTCATAACTATATAATAAATTTTAAGAATGGAACTAAATTTTTCGCATAAGGTGTGAAATAGTATTTTTAAGAAAATAATTTCTCATTTCTTCAATCCAGTCCCCCGCGGAGTTGTTGCATCCTATTTCACAAACATACCTTCTCAACCCTATTAAAAAGGGAAGAAGATAAAATTTGTGAATGATTTCACTAGCCTATTATACCTTATTTATAAGATTCAAAGACCTATCTGAAATGTGGCATATCTTATGATCATTTTAAATACCAAAAATTCAATTATCATAAAATCTGGTTCTATTAAATCATATTATGTATATTATGTTATATTGTCATGTAGTAATTTTAAAAACTAATATATAGGTACATATGTATATATAAATTAAAAAGCTATAATATGATATATATATATATATATATATATAATATATATATGTATGTATATATATATTAAATATTATATGTTTATATATATATATATATATATATATATAAGTATATATAATATTACAATAATAATAAATATAATATTAAATATTATATAATATTATATCATAACTTCAACCCTACATTATAGATAAGAATTTGTTCATTTTTACCATTCGAATAACTTGTATATAACATCATGTTTCATATAAGAACATAAAATATATTTACTTTTAAATTGTGAAAAAACATAGTTTTATAAAATATTATAACTTTTACTTAATTCTTTGTTTTTATTAAATCCTAGGTTTATCTAAAAGGGGATATGAAGCACTCTTCCAACTTGGCAGCTCCATGAAGGGATTATTATTAAATAACCAATTTTTATTGGTTTAAAAGTTATTAGATGTTCAATATAGGCAATTTTCGAACTTGTAGGGGGAATAACTCGGAGGGGAAAAGAGATAGAAGAAAATTTTGTTCTACTGGACCTATTATTTTATTACTATCTATTTTAACACTCTATCTTAAAAGATGTATAAGTTTGTGTAAACGGACGGACGGACACAGACGGACAGACAGAGTGAAACTAATATACACATTTCTTCCAATTTGGTAACTAACTAACTAAATAAATTACCTAATAATGCAAATTAATTAGAATAAATTTAATACCACGCTAAGGCAATATAATCCTGCATATTTGTTTGAATATTTTATTATTTTTTACATAACATTTAGAAGTCCCAATTATTAAATGTGAAATTCTAACATAAAGAATGTTAAATTTCATAACTATATAATAAATTTTGAAGTGTAATATTTCTATGTGATAAGAATGCAACTAAATTTTTCGCATAAGGTGTGAAATAGTATTTTTAAGAAAATAATTTCTCATTTCTTCAATCCAGTCCCCCGCGGAGGTGTTGCATCCTATTTCACAAACATACCTTCTCAACCCTATTAAAACGGGAAGAAGGTAAAAATTAAAAATTATAATTAATTAATAAATATTATTTTATATAATATTTATTGTTAGTTTCTGATGAGGGGTGACAATACTCCCCCTTGAGGAGTGCCAATTTTTATTCTAATTTAAGGTAATTTGGTCTGATGAACAAATAGAATTGGGTCCGATGGACGGCGTTGGACTTGGAGAAAAGCTGGTGTAAATTTTGAACATCGAAATATACAACCATGCTTTAATTTGGCGGTGGATCTGTGATGATTTGGGGGTTTATGATGTCCAGTGGTGTTAGTGTGGCACACATCATAAATGGAAAGATGACTGCCAATTCCTTTATTGACATTCTACGGAATGAACTACGAACAATATGAGGAATATATTTAAGTCGTGGTAAATAATTAGTAGAAATGGCCAAAGCTGCATCAAAAATAAATAAAAATATTAGAGTTGAAGAACCAAAACCTGTAAGTATTATTAATCTAAGTTTATTCAATATAATTATTATTAACTTATTAAAGTGCTTCCTAGTTATTTGAACTTTTTGCATTTCAGGCACCATCTAAAATACCTGAAATACTTACAGATGAAAGTATGGGATTTTCTAACGATTCTTTAAATGATCCAACGTTCCAATATAACATTTCATCTGATTATTCTTTG
>OX457086.1:20022047-20198889 GCA_949752835.1 Empis stercorea
AAGCCACATTTTATTTATAACCATTCAACTTACAAATTAGGTGCAATAGGTTAGTGCTTACCCAATTCACTCAGATTTTAACCCGCTGCTCTGTTTAGATGGAGGAGGAGGTATATTTAAGGACCAACCCACATGGGAGGGTTAATTTAAAAAAAAATGAAAAAATAGTTTTTTAATAATAAAATTTTACACGTGAATTTATAAATTTTATTTAAATCTTCGTTTTCATTACATCCTAGGTGGATCAAAAGGACTTCCAACTTGGCAGATTTTTTTTTGTATATCAATTTGTATATGTCAGTTGAGAATTTGGACTGAGTTTAAGTTACCAATGAATAAAAACAAATTAACACTGTTATACTAATTTTTAAATTTTGGAATTACTAGAGCAGAAAAGGTTGGAATTTTGGTTTGAAAACTATATTTGAAAGCTAATATCTAATCTAAGACCTTTGCGAAAAATTTGAATTTCACGAACAACATAATACATATATAAAATTAAAAGTTATAATTTTTTCAAAACTATTAATGTTGTACAATTATAAATTATTACCAAGTTTCAATAAATAAATACTCGAAATTGTATATATGCAATATAATATTAATTTTTAAAATGTCGAAATTTTCACAACCGTAAAATGAAGAGGGTTGAAGGTACAGGTCTCGTTTTTATGTACAAGGTGTAGAATAGTGTTATTACGAAACTGATTTTGATTTTTTTTGATATAGTCTCCCGTATAGGGGATATTGCTTATTTCATGAATACACCCCCTCCTCTACTTTAATGAGATGGTGGTTTATAATTTTAAGTGATTTCGCAAGGTTTGAAATTATGGTAGCTGGCATAGAAGTTACAAAGTCGTACATAAAATCTGGACCATTTTATAGCCATTTTGAATTTTAAAAATTTAACTTTGAAAATATCGAAATTCAAATACAACTAACATAAAGTGGGTTGAGGGGATGGGGCTGATTTTTTCATATAAGGTGTAAAATTTCATTTTTAAAACAGTATTTTTCCACTTTTTTAAATTAGAGCCCCGCGGAAGGCATGGAGCTTGCTTCCTAAATATACCCCCTCCTCCACCCAAAAAGAGCAGAAGGATAAAATTTGGAGTGATTTGGATTACCACGAACCTGTTGCACCCAATTTATAAGTTTCAAGTTAATATCTAAACTGTGGCTTATTTTATAGTCATTTTAAGTTCCAAAAATTAAATTTTCATAAACTATATAATAAATTTTGAAATGTAGCATTTCTAAATGATGTAGAATAGAGGGGGTTGCAGGTATGGAAATAATTTTTTCGCGCAAGCTCTATCATAGTATTTAAAAAAAACTAATTTCTTAGTTTTTTAATCCAGTCCCCCGAGGAGGTGTTGCCTCTTGTTTTATAAATATACTTCCTCAGCTATGTTAAAGGAGAAAAGGGTGAAAATTTTGAATAATTGCGAAAGGTACTGATCTATTATACCTAACTTACAAGATACAAGGCCCTATCTTAAATGCGACATATCTTATGACCATTTTTAATACAAAAAACACAATTTTGATAGCCATTTTAAAAGTCTTTCACTATAAGTGAAGGTGGGGTACAGGTATGGGGCTAATTTTTACGGAGAAGGTGTAAAATAGTATATTTAAGAAACTCATTTCTCACTTCATTAATAAATTTCCCCACTGAGGTGTTGCAACTTGTTTCATATATAAGCCCTTCATCCACTTAAAAAAGCCGGGGGGTATTTTTTTTAATATGGAATGGAAAGGCACTTACCTGTTGTACCTATTTTAGAAGTAATAGTGGTTAACGTAAAACCTTACTGGTTTCATAGGCATATAAATTTTCAAAAATTTATCTTTAATATTACCATAAAATAATGGGGCGGGGACCCAGGGCTCTAAATTTTTGTTATGTTATTTGTATAATGTCTGTTCATAAACCTGTGAAACAGAGTAAAGATCCGACTATATTAAGGTGTGTTTTTTAACGTGCACAAAAATTATGCATTTTTAACGCTCCATGAAGGGGGTTTGCAGGGATATCATTCTAAAAAGGATATCATAAACATAAAATTCCATCTTTACGTTTCTGCATTATTTACGTTTCTGCAAATTTTTAAACATAAAATTCCATCTTTACGTTTCTGCTTTATTTACGTTTCTGCAAATTTTTTATTGAATTGAATATGTTTTAGAACTGTTTCTAAGTGATTGAAAAGTCTATTTTTGCTTTGCGTACGGCGTACGACGTACGACGTACGGCGTACGACGTACGACGTACGGCGTACGGCGGACACGAATTTTTTTTTTGCTGATTCTGGTTCCCTGACATCTAAAACGTAAGAAAAAATTTAAAATTCCGAAAAAAAAATTTCGAAATTTGCTCTGCACCACAAAGCTTCATATATAAAGATATGAAGCAATATAAAACTTGCTTTTTTTCTTTAATAAATTGCCATTTTTTAATATTAAAAAAACATAGGCTATGCCTTTTTGGTCCAATGTATTTGAAATAAAATGAAATGAAACGGCATATTGACAACAGAGTCATCTACATGTCATATTATGAACTATTTATCAATTACAATTCATTTGCAATATATAAATAACTACTGTAATTCTAATTTTTTTGCCAACAAATTGTTGTTGTTTTCAATGTAAAAATTTGCTGCACAATATACACGTCTACAAAAAAACAGGCCTATTATTGTTTTAATTCCGACATTCTGAAAAAAAAAAATCATATTAGTTAATAACTTTAAAAGTGAAATTTTATATGTATGTAGATTCAAAACTTATGAAGTAATAAATTACAATTATTTGTTCATAAGTTTTGAAGTGAAATGTAACATATGTTTGTTTGTGTAACGATTTTAACTAACTTCGTGTCAATATCTTTTAAGTTAGCACAAACTAATTCAGATGCATATTCTTCTGTATCAACACTATAGATCCCTATATTCGATTATGGTATTGGATATTCAAAAAAGTTATGCACAACAAATTGCCTTTTACAATATTATTATTTATACACTGAATTTTCATTATTCGGTCATTCAATTTACAATAGTTGTTTAGAAATTTGGTAGATAGTTTAAATATTTCATACTGCGGTTCTGGCACTTTTAGAACATACTGTTGTCTTTCTTTCAATCTATTGTTGATTTCTTGTAGTGGTAACGCTCCTTTTTTACCATCTTTTTCATAGTTTGCATATAGTTCTCAAACTTGAACGCACTATAGCTATCTAAATTCCCGTATACCATGACATCCTGAGGTCAATGCACTAAACTGTGAACATTATATGAAGAATTTTCTACTCCGTATAATTCTCCAAATTTTTTGGAAAATTCTCTTAGCATTTCAGCAGCACAATCATTGTTGTAACGGCAGTTATTCGGATGAGTTAGTATTCTAATGGAACATACTAACAATAAAAAATGTTCATAGTATTTTTTCTCCAAAATATTCTTAATAGCTACTAATCCAGTTTATAATAAAAACATTCTGAATTCTGTGGCTTTCCAGTGCTCGAGTTCTAAAAGTGTCCTCTGTTTCCTTTGAAACTCTGCAGGCATGCTTTTAGCAATTTCCTTTAAATTTGCATTTATAGCATTATGCTTTAGTGAAAATTGCTTTTTTCTTATATTGACAAAGCAATTGAGCATTTGCCGCATGACACCTAGTAGCACACAGTGCATATAATAAATTGGAAATTGAGTAACACAACCAATATAATTGTTTCCAATAAAACATTAAATCAAACATGATTGGTTGGCTTCTTAATTTAAATGTATTATCTGTTCTAATGGCGTAGTTGCCCTCAGGAAAACACACTTTATGTTGATAGTAGATTCCTTTAATTTCGCACTTTGTGCAGCCGTAATATCCAGAATGGGATTTCACACCTAAAATTTATAATTTATTACTTTAAATATTATTGTTTATTCTTATGATAAGAAGAAATTCTCATTTTCAAAATAATATTTCTTTTATGTAAATACGTGTCATATTGAAAATGGTATTTAATTAAAAAAAATTATATACCTATTAAAAATGAGCGGGCTGGAGCATCACAAATAAATAATCGTATGTTGATATGAATTTTTCTATTATCTAATTCCAAGCAATTATTATTCATTTCTTTCATTTCATTAATAAAAGGTGTTAAAAATTCGTTGGCGCAATTTGGCTTCTTGAGCCCATGAAAAATACCAATAACAAAAATTTCCTTATAAACTGTAATATTACCCAGAATAGGCCATAATTGACTAGTAGAACTTTTTGTCAATGGAATACCGTCAATTCCAAATCCACGTCCACTGAAATGTTTTTAAATGAGTAATCTATTAAATTTACCTTTTTTTTTAAATTAGTCAATTTAATTTCCAAATCACTTTTTTATAAATAGTATGAACCGCACAAACCAAATATTATTTTTCAAATGAAGAACAAAACCACACACGGCATATGAAAAAAAATTATGATTTTGTTTATACACTAATTTGTCTAATTTTTTTTTTGCCTGCTATAATGCAGGCAAAAAAATATATGCGTTTTTTTTATTTCAGTGGTAATTTGTAATAGTGCTATTATTAGTGTTATTACTTTATCGCCACAGCTAGTAAAAAATATTGTATAGTCCACTTGTTTGAATATTCTCCGCTCATCATCATTTTTTCTTTTCTTTTGTATTTCTATTGAAAATTGAAGGGGTCATAATATATTTTGATTATTATGTATAAAAAATATATCTTACCAAATTGAAAACGAATTAAAATTAAGAAAAAAAAAAAAACTAAAATATTTTTTACTTTACAGAACTGTTCGTTCTGTGCGAATGTTTTTTGAAAATGGAATATTACTAAAAAGTGAAATGTCAAATTTATCATCTGTGAATGAAATTTCAAGAATGATATTTCAAATGTGTATTGTGGTGATGCAAAGCAACTCACAGCACAAACAAAATGCTTTCCTTTTTAGATACTCTGTTTTAAGAGTAGTTTTTCAAATGAATTCTTATTGAAATCCAACAGCTAAAAATTTTGGCGTTCGAGCCGGATAAAATCTTAAATAGGGCCGCAACCGGCCCTCCGGTCGTATGTTGCCCACTAATTTTTTCGCGCAAACTCTATCATAGTATTTAAAAAAACTAATTTCTTAGTTTTTTAATCCAGTCCCCCGAGGAGGTGTTGCCTCTTGTTTTATAAATATACTTCCTCAGCTATGTTAAAGGAGAAAAGGGTGAAAATTTTGAATAATTGCTATTATACCTAACTTACAAGATACAAGGCCCTATCTTAAATGCGACATATCTTATGACCATTTTTAATACAAAAAACACAATTTTGATAGCCATTTTAAAAGTCTTTCACTATAAGTGAAGGTGGGGTACAGGTATGGGGCTAATTTTTACGGAGAAGGTGTAAAATAGTATATTTAAGAAACTCATTTCTCACTTCATTAATAAATTTCCCCACTGAGGTGTTGCAACTTGTTTCATATATAAGCCCTTCATCCACTTAAAAAAGCCGGGGGGTATTTTTTTTAATATGGAATGGAAAGGCACTTACCTGTTGTACCTATTTTAGAAGTAATAGTGGTTAACGTAAAACCTTACTGGTTTCATAGGCATATCAATTTTCAAAAATTTATCTTTAATATTACCATAAAATAATGGGGCGGGGACCCAGGGCTCTAAATTTTTGTTATGTTATTTGTATAATGTCTGTTCATAAACCTGTGAAACAGAGTAAAGATCCGACTATATTAAGGTGTGTTTTTTAACGTGCACAAAAATTATGCATTTTTAACGCTCCATGAAGGGTGTTTGCAGGGATATCATTCTAAAAAGGATATCATAAACATAAAATTCCATCTTTACGTTTCTGCATTATTTACGTTTCTGCAAATTTTTAAACATAAAATTCCATCTTTACGTTTCTGCTTTATTTACGTTTCTGCAAATTTTTTATTGAATTGAATATGTTTTAGAACTGTTTCTAAGTGATTGAAAAGTCTATTTTTGCTTTGCGTACGGCGTACGACGTACGACGTACGGCGTACGGCGGACACGAATTTTTTTTTTGCTGATTCTGGTTCCCTGACATCTAAAACGTAAGAAAAAATTTAAAATTCCGAAAAAAAAATTTCGAAATTTGCTCTGCACCACAAAGCTTCATATATAAAGATATGAAGCAATATAAAACTTGCTTTTTTTCTTTAATAAATTGCCATTTTTTAATATTAAAAAAACATAGGCTATGCCTTTTTGGTCCAATGTATTTGAAATAAAATGAAATGAAACGGCATATTGACAACAGAGTCATCTACATGTCATATTATGAACTATTTATCAATTACAATTCATTTGCAATATATAAATAACTACTGTAATTCTAATTTTTTTGCCAACAAATTGTTGTTGTTTTCAATGTAAAAATTTGCTGCACAATATACACGTCTACAAAAAAACAGGCCTATTATTGTTTTAATTCCGACATTCTGAAAAAAAAAAATCATATTAGTTAATAACTTTAAAAGTGAAATTTTATATGTATGTAGATTCAAAACTTATGAAGTAATAAATTACAATTATTTGTTCATAAGTTTTGAAGTGAAATGTAACATATGTTTGTTTGTGTAACGATTTTAACTAACTTCGTGTCAATATCTTTTAAGTTAGCACAAACTAATTCAGATGCATATTCTTCTGTATCAACACTATAGATCCCTATATTCGATTATGGTATTGGATATTCAAAAAAGTTATGCACAACAAATTGCCTTTTACAATATTATTATTTATACACTGAATTTTCATTATTCGGTCATTCAATTTACAATAGTTGTTTAGAAATTTGGTAGATAGTTTAAATATTTCATACTGCGGTTCTGGCACTTTTAGAACATACTGTTGTCTTTCTTTCAATCTATTGTTGATTTCTTGTAGTGGTAACGCTCCTTTTTTACCATCTTTTTCATAGTTTGCATATAGTTCTCAAACTTGAACGCACTATAGCTATCTAAATTCCCGTATACCATGACATCCTGAGGTCAATGCACTAAACTGTGAACATTATATGAAGAATTTTCTACTCCGTATAATTCTCCAAATTTTTTGGAAAATTCTCTTAGCATTTCAGCAGCACAATCATTGTTGTAACGGCAGTTATTCGGATGAGTTAGTATTCTAATGGAACATACTAACAATAAAAAATGTTCATAGTATTTTTTCTCCAAAATATTCTTAATAGCTACTAATCCAGTTTATAATAAAAACATTCTGAATTCTGTGGCTTTCCAGTGCTCGAGTTCTAAAAGTGTCCTCTGTTTCCTTTGAAACTCTGCAGGCATGCTTTTAGCAATTTCCTTTAAATTTGCATTTATAGCATTATGCTTTAGTGAAAATTGCTTTTTTCTTATATTGACAAAGCAATTGAGCATTTGCCGCATGACACCTAGTAGCACACAGTGCATATAATAAATTGGAAATTGAGTAACACAACCAATATAATTGTTTCCAATAAAACATTAAATCAAACATGATTGGTTGGCTTCTTAATTTAAATGTATTATCTGTTCTAATGGCGTAGTTGCCCTCAGGAAAACACACTTTATGTTGATAGTAGATTCCTTTAATTTCGCACTTTGTGCAGCCGTAATATCCAGAATGGGATTTCACACCTAAAATTTATAATTTATTACTTTAAATATTATTGTTTATTCTTATGATAAGAAGAAATTCTCATTTTCAAAATAATATTTCTTTTATGTAAATACGTGTCATATTGAAAATGGTATTTAATTAAAAAAAATTATATACCTATTAAAAATGAGCGGGCTGGAGCATCACAAATAAATAATCGTATGTTGATATGAATTTTTCTATTATCTAATTCCAAGCAATTATTATTCATTTCATTCATTTCATTAATAAAAGGTGTTAAAAATTCGTTGGCGCAATTTGGCTTCTTGAGCCCATGAAAAATACCAATAACAAAAATTTCCTTATAAACTGTAATATTACCCAGAATAGGCCATAATTGACTAGTAGAACTTTTTGTCAATGGAATACCGTCAATTCCAAATCCACGTCCACTGAAATGTTTTTAAATGAGTAATCTATTAAATTTACCTTTTTTTTTAAATTAGTCAATTTAATTTCCAAATCACTTTTTTATAAATAGTATGAACCGCACAAACCAAATATTATTTTTCAAATGAAGAACAAAACCACACACGGCATATGAAAAAAAATTATGATTTTGTTTATACACTAATTTGTCTAATTTTTTTTTTGCCTGCTATAATGCAGGCAAAAAAATATATGCGTTTTTTTTATTTCAGTGGTAATTTGTAATAGTGCTATTATTAGTGTTATTACTTTATCGCCACAGCTAGTAAAAAATATTGTATAGTCCACTTGTTTGAATATTCTCCGCTCATCATCATTTTTTCTTTTCTTTTGTATTTCTATTGAAAATTGAAGGGGTCATAATATATTTTGATTATTATGTATAAAAAATATATCTTACCAAATTGAAAACGAATTAAAATTAAGAAAAAAAAAAAAACTAAAATATTTTTTACTTTACAGAACTGTTCGTTCTGTGCGAATGTTTTTTGAAAATGGAATATTACTAAAAAGTGAAATGTCAAATTTATCATCTGTGAATGAAATTTCAAGAATGATATTTCAAATGTGTATTGTGGTGATGCAAAGCAACTCACAGCACAAACAAAATGCTTTCCTTTTTAGATACTCTGTTTTAAGAGTAGTTTTTCAAATGAATTCTTATTGAAATCCAACAGCTAAAAATTTTGGCGTTCGAGCCGGATAAAATCTTAAATAGGGCCGCAACCGGCCCTCCGGTCGTATGTTGCCCACTAATTTTTTCGCGCAAACTCTATCATAGTATTTAAAAAAAGTAATTTCTTAGTTTTTTAATCCAGTCCCCCGAGGAGGTGTTGCCTCTTGTTTTATAAATATACTTCCTCAGCTATGTTAAAGGAGAAAAGGGTGAAAATTTTGAATAATTGCTATTATACCTAACTTACAAGATACAAGGCCCTATCTTAAATGCGACATATCTTATGACCATTTTTAATACAAAAAACACAATTTTGATAGCCATTTTAAAAGTCTTTCACTATAAGTGAAGGTGGGGTACAGGTATGGGGCTAATTTTTACGGAGAAGGTGTAAAATAGTATATTTAAGAAACTCATTTCTCACTTCATTAATAAATTTCCCCACTGAGGTGTTGCAACTTGTTTCATATATAAGCCCTTCATCCACTTAAAAAAGCCGGGGGGTATTTTTTTTAATATGGAATGGAAAGGCACTTACCTGTTGTACCTATTTTAGAAGTAATAGTGGTTAACGTAAAACCTTACTGGTTTCATAGGCATATCAATTTTCAAAAATTTATCTTTAATATTACCATAAAATAATGGGGCGGGGACCCAGGGCTCTAAATTTTTGTTATGTTATTTGTATAATGTCTGTTCATAAACCTGTGAAACAGAGTAAAGATCCGACTATATTAAGGTGTGTTTTTTAACGTGCACAAAAATTATGCATTTTTAACGCTCCATGAAGGGTGTTTGCAGGGATATCATTCTAAAAAGGATATCATAAACATAAAATTCCATCTTTACGTTTCTGCATTATTTACGTTTCTGCAAATTTTTAAACATAAAATTCCATCTTTACGTTTCTGCTTTATTTACGTTTCTGCAAATTTTTTATTGAATTGAATATGTTTTAGAACTGTTTCTAAGTGATTGAAAAAGTCTATTTTTGCTTTGCGTACGGCGTACGACGTACGACGTACGGCGTACGGCGGACACGAATTTTTTTTTTGCTGATTCTGGTTCCCTGACATCTAAAACGTAAGAAAAAATTTAAAATTCCGAAAAAAAAAATTTCGAAATTTGCTCTGCACCACAAAGCTTCATATATAAAGATATGAAGCAATATAAAACTTGCTTTTTTTCTTTAATAAATTGCCATTTTTTAATATTAAAAAAACATAGGCTATGCCTTTTTGGTCCAATGTATTTGAAATAAAATGAAATGAAACGGCATATTGACAACAGAGTCATCTACATGTCATATTATGAACTATTTATCAATTACAATTCATTTGCAATATATAAATAACTACTGTAATTCTAATTTTTTTGCCAACAAATTGTTGTTGTTTTCAATGTAAAAATTTGCTGCACAATATACACGTCTACAAAAAAACAGGCCTATTATTGTTTTAATTCCGACATTCTGAAAAAAAAAAATCATATTAGTTAATAACTTTAAAAGTGAAATTTTATATGTATGTAGATTCAAAACTTATGAAGTAATAAATTACAATTATTTGTTCATAAGTTTTGAAGTGAAATGTAACATATGTTTGTTTGTGTAACGATTTTAACTAACTTCGTGTCAATATCTTTTAAGTTAGCACAAACTAATTCAGATGCATATTCTTCTGTATCAACACTATAGATCCCTATATTCGATTATGGTATTGGATATTCAAAAAAGTTATGCACAACAAATTGCCTTTTACAATATTATTATTTATACACTGAATTTTCATTATTCGGTCATTCAATTTACAATAATTGTTTAGAAATTTGCTAGATAGTTTAAATATTTCATACTGCGGTTCTGGCACTTTTAGAACATACTGTTGTCTTTCTTTCAATCTATTGTTGATTTCTTGTAGTGGTAACGCTCCTTTTTTACCATCTTTTTCATAGTTTGCATATAGTTCTCAAACTTGAACGCACTATAGCTATCTAAATTCCCGTATACCATGACATCCTGAGGTCAATGCACTAAACTGTGAACATTATATGAAGAATTTTCTACTCCGTATAATTCTCCAAATTTTTTGGAAAATTCTCTTAGCATTTCAGCAGCACAATCATTGTTGTAACGGCAGTTATTCGGATGAGTTAGTATTCTAATGGAACATACTAACAATAAAAAATGTTCATAGTATTTTTTCTCCAAAATATTCTTAATAGCTACTAATCCAGTGTATAATAAAAACATTCTGAATTCTGTGGCTTTCCAGTGCTCGAGTTCTAAAAGTGTCCTCTGTTTCCTTTGAAACTCTGCAGGCATGCTTTTAGCAATTTCCTTTAAATTTGCATTTATAGCATTATGCTTTAGTGAAAATTGCTTTTTTCTTATATTGACAAAGCAATTGAGCATTTGCCGCATGACACCTAGTAGCACACAGTGCATATAATAAATTGGAAATTGAGTAACACAACCAATATAATTGTTTCCAATAAAACATTAAATCAAACATGATTGGTTGGCTTCTTAATTTAAATGTGTTATCTGTTCTAATGGCGTAGTTGCCCTCAGGAAAACACACTTTATGTTGATAGTAGATTCCTTTAATTTCGCACTTTGTGCAGCCGTAATATCCAGAATGGGATTTCACACCTAAAATTTATAATTTATTACTTTAAATATTATTGTTTATTCTTATGATAAGAAGAAATTCTCATTTTCAAAATAATATTTCTTTTATGTAAATACGTGTCATATTGAAAATTGTATTTAATTAAAAAAAATTATATACCTATTAAAAATGAGCGGGCTGGAGCATCACAAATAAATAATCGTATGTTGATATGAATTTTTCTATTATCTAATTCCAAGCAATTATTATTCATTTCTTTCATTTCATTAATAAAAGGTGTTAAAAATTCGTTGGCGCAATTTGGCTTCTTGAGCCCATGAAAAATACCAATAACAAATATTTCCTTATAAACTGTAATATTTCCGTCAATTCCAAATCCACGTCCACTGAAATGTTTTTAAATGAGTAATCTATTAAATTTACCTTTTTTTTTAAATTAGTCAATTTAATTTCCAAATCACTTTTTTATAAATAGTATGAACCGCACAAACCAAATATTATTTTTCAAATGAAGAACAAAACCACACACGGCATATGAAAAAAAATTATGATTTTGTTTATACACTAATTTGTCTAATTTTTTTTTTGCCTGCTATAATGCAGGCAAAAAAATATATGCGTTTTTTTTATTTCAGTGGTAATTTGTAATAGTGCTATTATTAGTGTTATTACTTTATCGCCACAGCTAGTAAAAAATATTGTATAGTCCACTTGTTTGAATATTCTCCGCTCATCATCATTTTTTCTTTTCTTTTGTATTTCTATTGAAAATTGAAGGGGTCATAATATATTTTGATTATTATGTATAAAAAATATATCTTACCAAATTGAAAACGAATTAAAATTAAGAAAAAAAAAAAAACTAAAATATTTTTTACTTTACAGAACTGTTCGTTCTGTGCGAATGTTTTTTGAAAATGGAATATTACTAAAAAGTGAAATGTCAAATTTATCATCTGTGAATGAAATTTCAAGAATGATATTTCAAATGTGTATTGTGGTGATGCAAAGCAACTCACAGCACAAACAAAATGCTTTCCTTTTTAGATACTCTGTTTTAAGAGTAGTTTTTCAAATGAATTCTTATTGAAATCCAACAGCTAAAAATTTTGGCGTTCGAGCCGGATAAAATCTTAAATAGGGCCGCAACCGGCCCTCCGGTCGTATGTTGCCCACTAATTTTTTCGCGCAAACTCTATCATAGTATTTAAAAAAACTAATTTCTTAGTTTTTTAATCCAGTCCCCCGAGGAGGTGTTGCCTCTTGTTTTATAAATATACTTCCTCAGCTATGTTAAAGGAGAAAAGGGTGAAAATTTTGAATAATTGCTATTATACCTAACTTACAAGATACAAGGCCCTATCTTAAATGCGACATATCTTATGACCATTTTTAATACAAAAAACACAATTTTGATAGCCATTTTAAAAGTCTTTCACTATAAGTGAAGGTGGGGTACAGGTATGGGGCTAATTTTTACGGAGAAGGTGTAAAATAGTATATTTAAGAAACTCATTTCTCACTTCATTAATAAATTTCCCCACTGAGGTGTTGCAACTTGTTTCATATATAAGCCCTTCATCCACTTAAAAAAGCCGGGGGGTATTTTTTTTAATATGGAATGGAAAGGCACTTACCTGTTGTACCTATTTTAGAAGTAATAGTGGTTAACGTAAAACCTTACTGGTTTCATAGGCATATCAATTTTCAAAAATTTATCTTTAATATTACCATAAAATAATGGGGCGGGGACCCAGGGCTCTAAATTTTTGTTATGTTATTTGTATAATGTCTGTTCATAAACCTGTGAAACAGAGTAAAGATCCGACTATATTAAGGTGTGTTTTTTAACGTGCACAAAAATTATGCATTTTTAACGCTCCATGAAGGGTGTTTGCAGGGATATCATTCTAAAAAGGATATCATAAACATAAAATTCCATCTTTACGTTTCTGCATTATTTACGTTTCTGCAAATTTTTAAACATAAAATTCCATCTTTACGTTTCTGCTTTATTTACGTTTCTGCAAATTTTTTATTGAATTGAATATGTTTTAGAACTGTTTCTAAGTGATTGAAAAAGTCTATTTTTGCTTTGCGTACGGCGTACGACGTACGACGTACGGCGTACGGCGGACACGAACTTTTTTTTTGCTGATTCTGGTTCCCTGACATCTAAAACGTAAGAAAAAATTTAAAATTCCGAAAAAAAAAATTTCGAAATTTGCTCTGCACCACAAAGCTTCATATATAAAGATATGAAGCAATATAAAACTTGCTTTTTTTCTTTAATAAATTGCCATTTTTTAATATTAAAAAAACATAGGCTATGCCTTTTTGGTCCAATGTATTTGAAATAAAATGAAATGAAACGGCATATTGACAACAGAGTCATCTACATGTCATATTATGAACTATTTATCAATTACAATTCATTTGCAATATATAAATAACTACTGTAATTCTAATTTTTTTGCCAACAAATTGTTGTTGTTTTCAATGTAAAAATTTGCTGCACAATATACACGTCTACAAAAAAACAGGCCTATTATTGTTTTAATTCCGACATTCTGAAAAAAAAAAATCATATTAGTTAATAACTTTAAAAGTGAAATTTTATATGTATGTAGATTCAAAACTTATGAAGTAATAAATTACAATTATTTGTTCATAAGTTTTGAAGTGAAATGTAACATATGTTTGTTTGTGTAACGATTTTAACTAACTTCGTGTCAATATCTTTTAAGTTAGCACAAACTAATTCAGATGCATATTCTTCTGTATCAACACTATAGATCCCTATATTCGATTATGGTATTGGATATTCAAAAAAGTTATGCACAACAAATTGCCTTTTACAATATTATTATTTATACACTGAATTTTCATTATTCGGTCATTCAATTTACAATAATTGTTTAGAAATTTGCTAGATAGTTTAAATATTTCATACTGCGGTTCTGGCACTTTTAGAACATACTGTTGTCTTTCTTTCAATCTATTGTTGATTTCTTGTAGTGGTAACGCTCCTTTTTTACCATCTTTTTCATAGTTTGCATATAGTTCTCAAACTTGAACGCACTATAGCTATCTAAATTCCCGTATACCATGACATCCTGAGGTCAATGCACTAAACTGTGAACATTATATGAAGAATTTTCTACTCCGTATAATTCTCCAAATTTTTTGGAAAATTCTCTTAGCATTTCAGCAGCACAATCATTGTTGTAACGGCAGTTATTCGGATGAGTTAGTATTCTAATGGAACATACTAACAATAAAAAATGTTCATAGTATTTTTTCTCCAAAATATTCTTAATAGCTACTAATCCAGTGTATAATAAAAACATTCTGAATTCTGTGGCTTTCCAGTGCTCGAGTTCTAAAAGTGTCCTCTGTTTCCTTTGAAACTCTGCAGGCATGCTTTTAGCAATTTCCTTTAAATTTGCATTTATAGCATTATGCTTTAGTGAAAATTGCTTTTTTCTTATATTGACAAAGCAATTGAGCATTTGCCGCATGACACCTAGTAGCACACAGTGCATATAATAAATTGGAAATTGAGTAACACAACCAATATAATTGTTTCCAATAAAACATTAAATCAAACATGATTGGTTGGCTTCTTAATTTAAATGTGTTATCTGTTCTAATGGCGTAGTTGCCCTCAGGAAAACACACTTTATGTTGATAGTAGATTCCTTTAATTTCGCACTTTGTGCAGCCGTAATATCCAGAATGGGATTTCACACCTAAAATTTATAATTTATTACTTTAAATATTATTGTTTATTCTTATGATAAGAAGAAATTCTCATTTTCAAAATAATATTTCTTTTATGTAAATACGTGTCATATTGAAAATTGTATTTAATTAAAAAAAATTATATACCTATTAAAAATGAGCGGGCTGGAGCATCACAAATAAATAATCGTATGTTGATATGAATTTTTCTATTATCTAATTCCAAGCAATTATTATTCATTTCTTTCATTTCATTAATAAAAGGTGTTAAAAATTCGTTGGCGCAATTTGGCTTCTTGAGCCCATGAAAAATACCAATAACAAATATTTCCTTATAAACTGTAATATTTCCGTCAATTCCAAATCCACGTCCACTGAAATGTTTTTAAATGAGTAATCTATTAAATTTACCTTTTTTTTTAAATTAGTCAATTTAATTTCCAAATCACTTTTTTATAAATAGTATGAACCGCACAAACCAAATATTATTTTTCAAATGAAGAACAAAACCACACACGGCATATGAAAAAAAATTATGATTTTGTTTATACACTAATTTGTCTAATTTTTTTTTTGCCTGCTATAATGCAGGCAAAAAAATATATGCGTTTTTTTTATTTCAGTGGTAATTTGTAATAGTGCTATTATTAGTGTTATTACTTTATCGCCACAGCTAGTAAAAAATATTGTATAGTCCACTTGTTTGAATATTCTCCGCTCATCATCATTTTTTCTTTTCTTTTGTATTTCTATTGAAAATTGAAGGGGTCATAATATATTTTGATTATTATGTATAAAAAATATATCTTACCAAATTGAAAACGAATTAAAATTAAGAAAAAAAAAAAACTAAAATATTTTTTACTTTACAGAACTGTTCGTTCTGTGCGAATGTTTTTTGAAAATGGAATATTACTAAAAAGTGAAATGTCAAATTTATCATCTGTGAATGAAATTTCAAGAATGATATTTCAAATGTGTATTGTGGTGATGCAAAGCAACTCACAGCACAAACAAAATGCTTTCCTTTTTAGATACTCTGTTTTAAGAGTAGTTTTTCAAATGAATTCTTATTGAAATCCAACAGCTAAAAATTTTGGCGTTCGAGCCGGATAAAATCTTAAATAGGGCCGCAACCGGCCCTCCGGTCGTATGTTGCCCACTAATTTTTTCGCGCAAACTCTATCATAGTATTTAAAAAAACTAATTTCTTAGTTTTTTAATCCAGTCCCCCGAGGAGGTGTTGCCTCTTGTTTTATAAATATACTTCCTCAGCTATGTTAAAGGAGAAAAGGGTGAACATTTTGAATAATTGCTATTATACCTAACTTACAAGATACAAGGCCCTATCTTAAATGCGACATATCTTATGACCATTTTTAATACAAAAAACTCAATTTTGATAGCCATTTTAAAAGTCTTTCACTATAAGTGAAGGTGGGGTACAGGTATGGGGCTAATTTTTACGGAGAAGGTGTAAAATAGTATATTTAAGAAACTCATTTCTCACTTCATTAATAAATTTCCCCACTGAGGTGTTGCAACTTGTTTCATATATAAGCCCTTCATCCACTTAAAAAAGCCGGGGGGTATTTTTTTTAATATGGAATGGAAATGCACTTACCTGTTGTACCTATTTTAGAAGTAATAGTGTTTAACGTAAAACCTTACTGGTTTCATAGGTATATCAATTTTAAAAAATTTATCTTTAATATTACCATAAAATAATGGGGCGGGGACCCAGGGCTCTAAATTTTTGTTATGTTCTTTGTATAATGTCTGTTCATAAACCTGTGAAACAGAGTAAAGATCCGACTATATTAAGGTGTGTTTTTTAACGTGCACAAAAATTATGCATTTTTAACGCTCCATGAAGGGGGTTTGCAGGGATATCATTCTAAAAAGGATATCATAAACATAACATTCCATCCTTTATTTACGTTTCTGCAAATTTTTTATTGAATTGAATATGTTTTAGAACTATTTCTAAGTGATTGAAAAAGTCTATTTTTGCTTTGCGTACGGCGTACGGCGGACACGAAATTTTTTTTTGCTGATTCTGGTTCCCTGACATCTAAAACGTAAGAAAAAATTTAAAATTCCGAAAAAAAAATTTTCGAAATTTGCTCTGCACCACAAAGCTTCATATATAAAGATATGAAGCAATATATAAAATAAAAGATAAATATATTTGTGGACTTAAACGAACAAAATTACATACCAATCCAGCCTGCATCTTGCTGTCTTCATGCAAATCTGCTTCTAATTTTTAAAAAATTTCAGAAGAATTGCATGGTATGTCCAATATAAACTGTGGTGTTATTTCTTGATTTTTTATTTTCATATCTTGAATTTCTCTTCTCAAGTATTTGACTTCTTTTAGAACTTGCTTTATTAAGACTTCAGTGTTGCTGCAGCTAGAACATCATATTGCTGTTTTTGGTGGTGTTTCTATAATTGATGGTTTTGGATTATTCGGTACTATTGTTGAGTTAGTTTAAATGCTGTTAGTTTCTATTGAACTATTTTGTTTTGATATTAAACTTGTTGGTTTTGTAACTGTTAGTCTAGTTGCTGCTGAATTTTGATATGGTTTATATAAATGTTTTTTTTGTGTACTGGTTACTGGCTTGATTTTTGAGTTTATTTTTAAAAAGGTATTATAATTTTGATTGTCAGAGTGTTGAAAAAATTCCGAATCGTAGTTGTCAACTTTAAAAAACGTAAATATGTATTAACAAAATGTACTACTTATAATTTAAGTTAACTTACCACCAGTTTGTTCGATTTCGATTAATTGTGTTTCAATTTCATATTCGGATTGTTCATATTAGCCCTGTTTTTTTGTAGACGGGTATATTGTATTGCAAAATTTTTGCAAAAAAACGATTCACTGAAAATAAGGCGACAATTTTTTTTATTTAAATCACAATTGAATTTATCAGCTGATAATTTTTTTTTAAATCACATTAACTTTGAGTTTTATAAAAGTAAAAACAAAATCATTGAATATCATTAAAAAAAAAGCTGCCAATTTGGAAGAGTGCTTCATATCCCCTTTTAGATAAACCTAGGATTTAATAAAAACAAAGAATTAAGTAAAAGTTATAATATTTTATAAAACTATTTTTTTTCACAATTTAAAAGTAAATATATTTTATGTTCTTATATGAAACATGATGTTATATACAAGTTATTCGAATGGTAAAAATGATCAAATTCTTATCTGTAATGTAGGGTTGAAGTTATGATATAATATTATATAATATTTAATATTATATTTATTATTATTGTAATATTATATATACTTATATATATATATATATATAAACATATAATATTTAATATATATATACATACATATATATATTATATATATATATATAATATATATATATATATATATATATATATATATATATATATATAATATTACAGCTTCTTAATTTATATATGCATATGTACCTATTAATTTTTAAAATTACTACATGACAATATAACATAATATACATAATATGATTTAATAGAACCAGATTTTATGATAATTGAATTTTTGATATTTAAAATGATCATAAGATATGCCACATTTCAGATAGGTCCTTGAATCTTATAAATTAGGTATAATAGGCTAGGCTAGAAATCATTCAAAAATAGGTATAATAGGCTAGTGAAATCATTTTTATCTTCTTCCGTTTTTAATAGGGTTGAGAAGGTATGTTTGTGAAATAGGATGCAACACCTCCGCGGGGGACTGGATTGAAGAAATGAAAAATTATTTTCTTAAAAACACTATTTCACACCTTATGCGAAAAAATTAGTGCCATTCTTATCACATAGAAATATTACACTTGAAAATTTATTATATAGTTATGAAAATTGAATATTTGGATTATGAAATGACTATAAAACAAGCCACATTTTATTTATAACCATTCAACTTACAAATTAGGTGCAATAGGTTAGTGCTTACCCAATTCACTCAGATTTTAACCCGCTGCTCTGTTTAGATGGAGGAGGAGGTATATTTAAGGACCAACCCACATGGGAGGGTTAATTTAAAAAAAAATGAAAAAATAGTTTTTTAATAATAAAATTTTACACGTGAATTTATAAATTTTATTTAAATCTTCGTTTTCATTACATCCTAGGTGGATCAAAAGGACTTCCAACTTGGCAGATTTTTTTTTGTATATCAATTTGTATATGTCAGTTGAGAATTTGGACTGAGTTTAAGTTACCAATGAATAAAAACAAATTAACACTGTTATACTAATTTTTAAATTTTGGAATTACTAGAGCAGAAAAGGTTGGAATTTTGGTTTGAAAACTATATTTGAAAGCTAATATCTAATCTAAGACCTTTGCGAAAAATTTGAATTTCACGAACAACATAATACATATATAAAATTAAAAGTTATAATTTTTTCAAAACTATTAATGTTGTACAATTATAAATTATTACCAAGTTTCAATAAATAAATACTCGAAATTGTATATATGCAATATAATATTAATTTTTAAAATGTCGAAATTTTCACAACCGTAAAATGAAGAGGGTTGAAGGTACAGGTCTCGTTTTTATGTACAAGGTGTAGAATAGTGTTATTACGAAACTGATTTTGATTTTTTTTGATATAGTCTCCCGTATAGGGGATATTGCTTATTTCATGAATACACCCCCTCCTCTACTTTAATGAGATGGTGGTTTATAATTTTAAGTGATTTCGCAAGGTTTGAAATTATGGTAGCTGGCATAGAAGTTACAAAGTCGTACATAAAATCTGGACCATTTTATAGCCATTTTGAATTTTAAAAATTTAACTTTGAAAATATCGAAATTCAAATACAACTAACATAAAGTGGGTTGAGGGGATGGGGCTGATTTTTTCATATAAGGTGTAAAATTTCATTTTTAAAACAGTATTTTTCCACTTTTTTAAATTAGAGCCCCGCGGAAGGCATGGAGCTTGTTTCCTAAATATACCCCCTCCTCCACCCAAAAAGAGCAGAAGGATAAAATTTGGAGTGATTTGGATTACCACGAACCTGTTGCACCCAATTTATAAGTTTCAAGTTAATATCTAAACTGTGGCTTATTTTATAGTCATTTTAAGTTCCAAAAATTAAATTTTCATAAACTATATAATAAATTTTGAAATGTAGCATTTCTAAATGATGTAGAATAGAGGGGGTTGCAGGTATGGAAATAATTTTTTCGCGCAAGCTCTATCATAGTATTTAAAAAAAATTAATTTCTTAGTTTTTTAATCCAGTCCCCCGAGGAGGTGTTGCCTCTTGTTTTATAAATATACTTCCTCAGCTATGTTAAAGGAGAAAAGGGTGAAAATTTTGAATAATTGCGAAAGGTACTGATCTATTATACCTAACTTACAAGATACAAGGCCCTATCTTAAATGCGACATATCTTATGACCATTTTTAATACAAAAAACACAATTTTGATAGCCATTTTAAAAGTCTTTCACTATAAGTGAAGGTGGGGTACAGGTATGGGGCTAATTTTTACGGAGAAGGTGTAAAATAGTATATTTAAGAAACTCATTTCTCACTTCATTAATAAATTTCCCCACTGAGGTGTTGCAACTTGTTTCATATATAAGCCCTTCATCCACTTAAAAAAGCCGGGGGGTATTTTTTTTAATATGGAATGGAAAGGCACTTACCTGTTGTACCTATTTTAGAAGTAATAGTGGTTAACGTAAAACCTTACTGGTTTCATAGGCATATAAATTTTCAAAAATTTATCTTTAATATTACCATAAAATAATGGGGCGGGGACCCAGGGCTCTAAATTTTTGTTATGTTATTTGTATAATGTCTGTTCATAAACCTGTGAAACAGAGTAAAGATCCGACTATATTAAGGTGTGTTTTTTAACGTGCACAAAAATTATGCATTTTTAACGCTCCATGAAGGGGGTTTGCAGGGATATCATTCTAAAAAGGATATCATAAACATAAAATTCCATCTTTACGTTTCTGCATTATTTACGTTTCTGCAAATTTTTAAACATAAAATTCCATCTTTACGTTTCTGCTTTATTTACGTTTCTGCAAATTTTTTATTGAATTGAATATGTTTTAGAACTGTTTCTAAGTGATTGAAAAGTCTATTTTTGCTTTGCGTACGGCGTACGACGTACGACGTACGGCGTACGGCGGACACGAATTTTTTTTTTGCTGATTCTGGTTCCCTGACATCTAAAACGTAAGAAAAAATTTAAAATTCCGAAAAAAAAATTTCGAAATTTGCTCTGCACCACAAAGCTTCATATATAAAGATATGAAGCAATATAAAACTTGCTTTTTTTCTTTAATAAATTGCCATTTTTTAATATTAAAAAAACATAGGCTATGCCTTTTTGGTCCAATGTATTTGAAATAAAATGAAATGAAACGGCATATTGACAACAGAGTCATCTACATGTCATATTATGAACTATTTATCAATTACAATTCATTTGCAATATATAAATAACTACTGTAATTCTAATTTTTTTGCCAACAAATTGTTGTTGTTTTCAATGTAAAAATTTGCTGCACAATATACACGTCTACAAAAAAACAGGCCTATTATTGTTTTAATTCCGACATTCTGAAAAAAAAAATCATATTAGTTAATAACTTTAAAAGTGAAATTTTATATGTATGTAGATTCAAAACTTATGAAGTAATAAATTACAATTATTTGTTCATAAGTTTTGAAGTGAAATGTAACATATGTTTGTTTGTGTAACGATTTTAACTAACTTCGTGTCAATATCTTTTAAGTTAGCACAAACTAATTCAGATGCATATTCTTCTGTATCAACACTATAGATCCCTATATTCGATTATGGTATTGGATATTCAAAAAAGTTATGCACAACAAATTGCCTTTTACAATATTATTATTTATACACTGAATTTTCATTATTCGGTCATTCAATTTACAATAGTTGTTTAGAAATTTGGTAGATAGTTTAAATATTTCATACTGCGGTTCTGGCACTTTTAGAACATACTGTTGTCTTTCTTTCAATCTATTGTTGATTTCTTGTAGTGGTAACGCTCCTTTTTTACCATCTTTTTCATAGTTTGCATATAGTTCTCAAACTTGAACGCACTATAGCTATCTAAATTCCCGTATACCATGACATCCTGAGGTCAATGCACTAAACTGTGAACATTATATGAAGAATTTTCTACTCCGTATAATTCTCCAAATTTTTTGGAAAATTCTCTTAGCATTTCAGCAGCACAATCATTGTTGTAACGGCAGTTATTCGGATGAGTTAGTATTCTAATGGAACATACTAACAATAAAAAATGTTCATAGTATTTTTTCTCCAAAATATTCTTAATAGCTACTAATCCAGTTTATAATAAAAACATTCTGAATTCTGTGGCTTTCCAGTGCTCGAGTTCTAAAAGTGTCCTCTGTTTCCTTTGAAACTCTGCAGGCATGCTTTTAGCAATTTCCTTTAAATTTGCATTTATAGCATTATGCTTTAGTGAAAATTGCTTTTTTCTTATATTGACAAAGCAATTGAGCATTTGCCGCATGACACCTAGTAGCACACAGTGCATATAATAAATTGGAAATTGAGTAACACAACCAATATAATTGTTTCCAATAAAACATTAAATCAAACATGATTGGTTGGCTTCTTAATTTAAATGTATTATCTGTTCTAATGGCGTAGTTGCCCTCAGGAAAACACACTTTATGTTGATAGTAGATTCCTTTAATTTCGCACTTTGTGCAGCCGTAATATCCAGAATGGGATTTCACACCTAAAATTTATAATTTATTACTTTAAATATTATTGTTTATTCTTATGATAAGAAGAAATTCTCATTTTCAAAATAATATTTCTTTTATGTAAATACGTGTCATATTGAAAATGGTATTTAATTAAAAAAAATTATATACCTATTAAAAATGAGCGGGCTGGAGCATCACAAATAAATAATCGTATGTTGATATGAATTTTTCTATTATCTAATTCCAAGCAATTATTATTCATTTCTTTCATTTCATTAATAAAAGGTGTTAAAAATTCGTTGGCGCAATTTGGCTTCTTGAGCCCATGAAAAATACCAATAACAAAAATTTCCTTATAAACTGTAATATTACCCAGAATAGGCCATAATTGACTAGTAGAACTTTTTGTCAATGGAATACCGTCAATTCCAAATCCACGTCCACTGAAATGTTTTTAAATGAGTAATCTATTAAATTTACCTTTTTTTTTAAATTAGTCAATTTAATTTCCAAATCACTTTTTTATAAATAGTATGAACCGCACAAACCAAATATTATTTTTCAAATGAAGAACAAAACCACACACGGCATATGAAAAAAAATTATGATTTTGTTTATACACTAATTTGTCTAATTTTTTTTTTGCCTGCTATAATGCAGGCAAAAAAATATATGCGTTTTTTTTATTTCAGTGGTAATTTGTAATAGTGCTATTATTAGTGTTATTACTTTATCGCCACAGCTAGTAAAAAATATTGTATAGTCCACTTGTTTGAATATTCTCCGCTCATCATCATTTTTTCTTTTCTTTTGTATTTCTATTGAAAATTGAAGGGGTCATAATATATTTTGATTATTATGTATAAAAAATATATCTTACCAAATTGAAAACGAATTAAAATTAAGAAAAAAAAAAAAACTAAAATATTTTTTACTTTACAGAACTGTTCGTTCTGTGCGAATGTTTTTTGAAAATGGAATATTACTAAAAAGTGAAATGTCAAATTTATCATCTGTGAATGAAATTTCAAGAATGATATTTCAAATGTGTATTGTGGTGATGCAAAGCAACTCACAGCACAAACAAAATGCTTTCCTTTTTAGATACTCTGTTTTAAGAGTAGTTTTTCAAATGAATTCTTATTGAAATCCAACAGCTAAAAATTTTGGCGTTCGAGCCGGATAAAATCTTAAATAGGGCCGCAACCGGCCCTCCGGTCGTATGTTGCCCACTAATTTTTTCGCGCAAACTCTATCATAGTATTTAAAAAAACTAATTTCTTAGTTTTTTAATCCAGTCCCCCGAGGAGGTGTTGCCTCTTGTTTTATAAATATACTTCCTCAGCTATGTTAAAGGAGAAAAGGGTGAAAATTTTGAATAATTGCGAAAGGTACTGATCTATTATACCTAACTTACAAGATACAAGGCCCTATCTTAAATGCGACATATCTTATGACCATTTTTAATACAAAAAACACAATTTTGATAGCCATTTTAAAAGTCTTTCACTATAAGTGAAGGTGGGGTACAGGTATGGGGCTAATTTTTACGGAGAAGGTGTAAAATAGTATATTTAAGAAACTCATTTCTCACTTCATTAATAAATTTCCCCACTGAGGTGTTGCAACTTGTTTCATATATAAGCCCTTCATCCACTTAAAAAAGCCGGGGGGTATTTTTTTTAATATGGAATGGAAAGGCACTTACCTGTTGTACCTATTTTAGAAGTAATAGTGGTTAACGTAAAACCTTACTGGTTTCATAGGCATATCAATTTTCAAAAATTTATCTTTAATATTACCATAAAATAATGGGGCGGGGACCCAGGGCTCTAAATTTTTGTTATGTTATTTGTATAATGTCTGTTCATAAACCTGTGAAACAGAGTAAAGATCCGACTATATTAAGGTGTGTTTTTTAACGTGCACAAAAATTATGCATTTTTAACGCTCCATGAAGGGTGTTTGCAGGGATATCATTCTAAAAAGGATATCATAAACATAAAATTCCATCTTTACGTTTCTGCATTATTTACGTTTCTGCAAATTTTTAAACATAAAATTCCATCTTTACGTTTCTGCTTTATTTACGTTTCTGCAAATTTTTTATTGAATTGAATATGTTTTAGAACTGTTTCTAAGTGATTGAAAAAGTCTATTTTTGCTTTGCGTACGGCGTACGACGTACGACGTACGGCGTACGGCGGACACGAATTTTTTTTTTGCTGATTCTGGTTCCCTGACATCTAAAACGTAAGAAAAAATTTAAAATTCCGAAAAAAAAAATTTCGAAATTTGCTCTGCACCACAAAGCTTCATATATAAAGATATGAAGCAATATAAAACTTGCTTTTTTTCTTTAATAAATTGCCATTTTTTAATATTAAAAAAACATAGGCTATGCCTTTTTGGTCCAATGTATTTGAAATAAAATGAAATGAAAAGGCATATTGACAACAGAGTCATCTACATGTCATATTATGAACTATTTATCAATTACAATTCATTTGCAATATATAAATAACTACTGTAATTCTAATTTTTTTGCCAACAAATTGTTGTTGTTTTCAATGTAAAAATTTGCTGCACAATATACACGTCTACAAAAAAACAGGCCTATTATTGTTTTAATTCCGACATTCTGAAAAAAAAAAATCATATTAGTTAATAACTTTAAAAGTGAAATTTTATATGTATGTAGATTCAAAACTTATGAAGTAATAAATTACAATTATTTGTTCATAAGTTTTGAAGTGAAATGTAACATATGTTTGTTTGTGTAACGATTTTAACTAACTTCGTGTCAATATCTTTTAAGTTAGCACAAACTAATTCAGATGCATATTCTTCTGTATCAACACTATAGATCCCTATATTCGATTATGGTATTGGATATTCAAAAAAGTTATGCACAACAAATTGCCTTTTACAATATTATTATTTATACACTGAATTTTCATTATTCGGTCATTCAATTTACAATAGTTGTTTAGAAATTTGGTAGATAGTTTAAATATTTCATACTGCGGTTCTGGCACTTTTAGAACATACTGTTGTCTTTCTTTCAATCTATTGTTGATTTCTTGTAGTGGTAACGCTCCTTTTTTACCATCTTTTTCATAGTTTGCATATAGTTCTCAAACTTGAACGCACTATAGCTATCTAAATTCCCGTATACCATGACATCCTGAGGTCAATGCACTAAACTGTGAACATTATATGAAGAATTTTCTACTCCGTATAATTCTCCAAATTTTTTGGAAAATTCTCTTAGCATTTCAGCAGCACAATCATTGTTGTAACGGCAGTTATTCGGATGAGTTAGTATTCTAATGGAACATACTAACAATAAAAAATGTTCATAGTATTTTTTCTCCAAAATATTCTTAATAGCTACTAATCCAGTGTATAATAAAAACATTCTGAATTCTGTGGCTTTCCAGTGCTCGAGTTCTAAAAGTGTCCTCTGTTTCCTTTGAAACTCTGCAGGCATGCTTTTAGCAATTTCCTTTAAATTTGCATTTATAGCATTATGCTTTAGTGAAAATTGCTTTTTTCTTATATTGACAAAGCAATTGAGCATTTGCCGCATGACACCTAGTAGCACACAGTGCATATAATAAATTGGAAATTGAGTAACACAACCAATATAATTGTTTCCAATAAAACATTAAATCAAACATGATTGGTTGGCTTCTTAATTTAAATGTGTTATCTGTTCTAATGGCGTAGTTGCCCTCAGGAAAACACACTTTATGTTGATAGTAGATTCCTTTAATTTCGCACTTTGTGCAGCCGTAATATCCAGAATGGGATTTCACACCTAAAATTTATAATTTATTACTTTAAATATTATTGTTTATTCTTATGATAAGAAGAAATTCTCATTTTCAAAATAATATTTCTTTTATGTAAATACGTGTCATATTGAAAATGGTATTTAATTAAAAAAAATTATATACCTATTAAAAATGAGCGGGCTGGAGCATCACAAATAAATAATCGTATGTTGATATGAATTTTTCTATTATCTAATTCCAAGCAATTATTATTCATTTCTTTCATTTCATTAATAAAAGGTGTTAAAAATTCGTTGGCGCAATTTGGCTTCTTGAGCCCATGAAAAATACCAATAACAAATATTTCCTTATAAACTGTAATATTTCCGTCAATTCCAAATCCACGTCCACTGAAATGTTTTTAAATGAGTAATCTATTAAATTTACCTTTTTTTTTAAATTAGTCAATTTAATTTGCAAATCACTTTTTTATAAATAGTATGAACCGCACAAACCAAATATTATTTTTCAAATGAAGAACAAAACCACACACGGCATATGAAAAAAAATTATGATTTTGTTTATACACTAATTTGTCTAATTTTTTTTTGCCTGCTATAATGCAGGCAAAAAAATATATGCGTTTTTTTTATTTCAGTGGTAATTTGTAATAGTGCTATTATTAGTGTTATTACTTTATCGCCACAGCTAGTAAAAAATATTGTATAGTCCACTTGTTTGAATATTCTCCGCTCATCATCATTTTTTCTTTTCTTTTGTATTTCTATTGAAAATTGAAGGGGTCATAATATATTTTAATTATTATGTATAAAAAATATATCTTACCAAATTGAAAACGAATTAAAATTAAGAAAAAAAAAAAAAACTAAAATATTTTTTACTTTACAGAACTGTTTGTTCTGTGCGAATGTTTTTTGAAAATGGAATATTACTAAAAAGTGAAATGTCAAATTTATCATCTGTGAATGAAATTTCAAGAATGATATTTCAAATGTGTATTGTGGTGATGCAAAGCAACTCACAGCACAAACAAAATGCTTTCCTTTTTAGATACTCTGTTTTAAGAGTAGTTTTTCAAATGAATTCTTATTGAAATCCAACAGCTAAAAATTTTGGCGTTCGAGCCGGATAAAATCTTAAATAGGGCCGCAACCGGCCCTCCGGTCGTATGTTGCCCACTAATTTTTTCGCGCAAACTCTATCATAGTATTTAAAAAAACTAATTTCTTAGTTTTTTAATCCAGTCCCCCGAGGAGGTGTTGCCTCTTGTTTTATAAATATACTTCCTCAGCTATGTTAAAGGAGAAAAGGGTGAAAATTTTGAATAATTGCTATTATACCTAACTTACAAGATACAAGGCCCTATCTTAAATGCGACATATCTTATGACCATTTTTAATACAAAAAACTCAATTTTGATAGCCATTTTAAAAGTCTTTCACTATAAGTGAAGGTGGGGTACAGGTATGGGGCTAATTTTTACGGAGAAGGTGTAAAATAGTATATTTAAGAAACTCATTTCTCACTTCATTAATAAATTTCCCCACTGAGGTGTTGCAACTTGTTTCATATATAAGCCCTTCATCCACTTAAAAAAGCCGGGGGGTATTTTTTTTAATATGGAATGGAAATGCACTTACCTGTTGTACCTATTTTAGAAGTAATAGTGTTTAACGTAAAACCTTACTGGTTTCATAGGTATATCAATTTTAAAAAATTTATCTTTAATATTACCATAAAATAATGGGGCGGGGACCCAGGGCTCTAAATTTTTGTTATGTTCTTTGTATAATGTCTGTTCATAAACCTGTGAAACAGAGTAAAGATCCGACTATATTAAGGTGTGTTTTTTAACGTGCACAAAAATTCTGCATTTTTAACGCTCCATGAAGGGGGTTTGCAGGGATATCCTTCTAAAAAGGATATCATAAACATAACATTCCATCCTTTATTTACGTTTCTGCAAATTTTTTATTGAATTGAATATGTTTTAGAACTATTTCTAAGTGATTGAAAAAGTCTATTTTTGCTTTGCGTACGGCGTACGGCGGACACGAAATTTTTTTTTGCTGATTCTGGTTCCCTGACATCTAAAACGTAAGAAAAAATTTAAAATTCCGAAAAAAAAATTTTCGAAATTTGCTCTGCACCACAAAGCTTCATATATAAAGATATGAAGCAATATATAAAATAAAAGATAAATATATTTGTGGACTTAAACGAACAAAATTACATACCAATCCAGCCTGCATCTTGCTGTCTTCATGCAAATCTGCTTCTAATTTTTAAAAAATTTCAGAAGAATTGCATGGTATGTCCAATATAAACTGTGGTGTTATTTCTTGATTTTTTATTTTCATATCTTGAATTTCTCTTCTCAAGTATTTGACTTCTTTTAGAACTTGCTTTATTAAGACTTCAGTGTTGCTGCAGCTAGAACATCATATTGCTGTTTTTGGTGGTGTTTCTATAATTGATGGTTTTGGATTATTCGGTACTATTGTTGAGTTAGTTTAAATGCTGTTAGTTTCTATTGAACTATTTTGTTTTGATATTAAACTTGTTGGTTTTGTAACTGTTAGTCTAGTTGCTGCTGAATTTTGATATGGTTTATATAAATGTTTTTTTTGTGTACTGGTTACTGGCTTGATTTTTGAGTTTATTTTTAAAAAGGTATTATAATTTTGATTGTCAGAGTGTTGAAAAAATTCCGAATCGTAGTTGTCAACTTTAAAAAACGTAAATATGTATTAACAAAATGTACTACTTATAATTTAAGTTAACTTACCACCAGTTTGTTCGATTTCGATTAATTGTGTTTCAATTTCATATTCGGATTGTTCATATTAGCCCTGTTTTTTTGTAGACGGGTATATTGTATTGCAAAATTTTTGCAAAAAAACGATTCACTGAAAATAAGGCGACAATTTTTTTTATTTAAATCACAATTGAATTTATCAGCTGATAATTTTTTTTTAAATCACATTAACTTTGAGTTTTATAAAAGTAAAAACAAAATCATTGAATATCATTAAAAAAAAAGCTGCCAATTTGGAAGAGTGCTTCATATCCCCTTTTAGATAAACCTAGGATTTAATAAAAACAAAGAATTAAGTAAAAGTTATAATATTTTATAAAACTATTTTTTTTCACAATTTAAAAGTAAATATATTTTATGTTCTTATATGAAACATGATGTTATATACAAGTTATTCGAATGGTAAAAATGATCAAATTCTTATCTGTAATGTAGGGTTGAAGTTATGATATAATATTATATAATATTTAATATTATATTTATTATTATTGTAATATTATATATACTTATATATATATATATATATAAACATATAATATTTAATATATATATACATACATATATATATTATATATATATATATATAATATATATATATATATATATATATATATATATATATATAATATTACAGCTTCTTAATTTATATATGCATATGTACCTATTAATTTTTAAAATTACTACATGACAATATAACATAATATACATAATATGATTTAATAGAACCAGATTTTATGATAATTGAATTTTTGATATTTAAAATGATCATAAGATATGCCACATTTCAGATAGGTCCTTGAATCTTATAAATTAGGTATAATAGGCTAGGCTAGAAATCATTCAAAAATAGGTATAATAGGCTAGTGAAATCATTTTTATCTTCTTCCGTTTTTAATAGGGTTGAGAAGGTATGTTTGTGAAATAGGATGCAACACCTCCGCGGGGGACTGGATTGAAGAAATGAAAAATTATTTTCTTAAAAACACTATTTCACACCTTATGCGAAAAAATTAGTGCCATTCTTATCACATAGAAATATTACACTTGAAAATTTATTATATAGTTATGAAAATTGAATATTTGGATTATGAAATGACTATAAAACAAGCCACATTTTATTTATAACCATTCAACTTACAAATTAGGTGCAATAGGTTAGTGCTTACCCAATTCACTCAGATTTTAACCCGCTGCTCTGTTTAGATGGAGGAGGAGGTATATTTAAGGACCAACCCACATGGGAGGGTTAATTTTTAAAAAAAATGAAAAAATAGTTTTTTAATAATAAAATTTTACACGTGAATTTATAAATTTTATTTAAATCTTCGTTTTCATTACATCCTAGGTGGATCAAAAGGACTTCCAACTTGGCAGATTTTTTTTTGTATATCAATTTGTATATGTCAGTTGAGAATTTGGACTGAGTTTAAGTTACCAATGAATAAAAACAAATTAACACTGTTATACTAATTTTTAAATTTTGGAATTACTAGAGCAGAAAAGGTTGGAATTTTGGTTTGAAAACTATATTTGAAAGCTAATATCTAATCTAAGACCTTTGCGAAAAATTTGAATTTCACGAACAACATAATACATATATAAAATTAAAAGTTATAATTTTTTCAAAACTATTAATGTTGTACAATTATAAATTATTACCAAGTTTCAATAAATAAATACTCGAAATTGTATATATGCAATATAATATTAATTTTTAAAATGTCGAAATTTTCACAACCGTAAAATGAAGAGGGTTGAAGGTACAGGTCTCGTTTTTATGTACAAGGTGTAGAATAGTGTTATTACGAAACTGATTTTGATTTTTTTTTGATATAGTCTCCCGTATAGGGGATATTGCTTATTTCATGAATACACCCCCTCCTCTACTTTAATGAGATGGTGGTTTATAATTTTAAGTGATTTCGCAAGGTTTGAAATTATGGTAGCTGGCATAGAAGTTACAAAGTCGTACATAAAATCTGGACCATTTTATAGCCATTTTGAATTTTAAAAATTTAACTTTGAAAATATCGAAATTCAAATACAACTAACATAAAGTGGGTTGAGGGGATGGGGCTGATTTTTTCATATAAGGTGTAAAATTTCATTTTTAAAACAGTATTTTTCCACTTTTTTAAATTAGAGCCCCGCGGAAGGCATGGAGCTTGTTTCCTAAATATACCCCCTCCTCCACCCAAAAAGAGCAGAAGGATAAAATTTGGAGTGATTTGGATTACCACGAACCTGTTGCACCCAATTTATAAGTTTCAAGTTAATATCTAAACTGTGGCTTATTTTATAGTCATTTTAAGTTCCAAAAATTAAATTTTCATAAACTATATAATAAATTTTGAAATGTAGCATTTCTAAATTATGTAGAATAGAGGGGGTTGCAGGTATGGAAATAATTTTTTCGCGCAAGCTCTATCATAGTATTTAAAAAAACTAATTTCTTAGTTTTTTAATCCAGTCCCCCGAGGAGGTGTTGCCTCTTGTTTTATAAATATACTTCCTCAGCTATGTTAAAGGAGAAAAGGGTGAAAATTTTGAATAATTGCGAAAGGTACTGATCTATTATACCTAACTTACAAGATATAAGGCCCTATCTTAAATGCGACATATCTTATGACCATTTTTAATACAAAAAACACAATTTTGATAGCCATTTTAAAAGTCTTTCACTATAAGTGAAGGTGGGGTACAGGTATGGGGCTAATTTTTACGGAGAAGGTGTAAAATAGTATATTTAAGAAACTCATTTCTCACTTCATTAATAAATTTCCCCACTGAGGTGTTGCAACTTGTTTCATATATAAGCCCTTCATCCACTTAAAAAAGCCGGGGGGTATTTTTTTTAATATGGAATGGAAAGGCACTTACCTGTTGTACCTATTTTAGAAGTAATAGTGGTTAACGTAAAACCTTACTGGTTTCATAGGCATATCAATTTTCAAAAATTTATCTTTAATATTACCATAAAATAATGGGGCGGGGACCCAGGGCTCTAAATTTTTGTTATGTTATTTGTATAATGTCTGTTCATAAACCTGTGAAACAGAGTAAAGATCCGACTATATTAAGGTGTGTTTTTTAACGTGCACAAAAATTATGCATTTTTAACGCTCCATGAAGGGGGTTTGCAGGGATATCATTCTAAAAAGGATATCATAAACATAAAATTCCATCTTTACGTTTCTGCATTATTTACGTTTCTGCAAATTTTTAAACATAAAATTCCATCTTTACGTTTCTGCTTTATTTACGTTTCTGCAAATTTTTTATTGAATTGAATATGTTTTAGAACTGTTTCTAAGTGATTGAAAAAGTCTATTTTTGCTTTGCGTACGGCGTACGACGTACGACGTACGGCGTACGGCGGACACGAATTTTTTTTTTGCTGATTCTGGTTCCCTGACATCTAAAACGTAAGAAAAAATTTAAAATTCCGAAAAAAAAAATTTCGAAATTTGCTCTGCACCACAAAGCTTCATATATAAAGATATGAAGCAATATAAAACTTGCTTTTTTTCTTTAATAAATTGCCATTTTTTAATATTAAAAAAACATAGGCTATGCCTTTTTGGTCCAATGTATTTGAAATAAAATGAAATGAAACGGCATATTGACAACAGAGTCATCTACATGTCATATTATGAACTATTTATCAATTACAATTCATTTGCAATATATAAATAACTACTGTAATTCTAATTTTTTTGCCAACAAATTGTTGTTGTTTTCAATGTAAAAATTTGCTGCACAATATACACGTCTACAAAAAAACAGGCCTATTATTGTTTTAATTCCGACATTCTGAAAAAAAAAATCATATTAGTTAATAACTTTAAAAGTGAAATTTTATATGTATGTAGATTCAAAACTTATGAAGTAATAAATTACAATTATTTGTTCATAAGTTTTGAAGTGAAATGTAACATATGTTTGTTTGTGTAACGATTTTAACTAACTTCGTGTCAATATCTTTTAAGTTAGCACAAACTAATTCAGATGCATATTCTTCTGTATCAACACTATAGATCCCTATATTCGATTATGGTATTGGATATTCAAAAAAGTTATGCACAACAAATTGCCTTTTACAATATTATTATTTATACACTGAATTTTCATTATTCGGTCATTCAATTTACAATAGTTGTTTAGAAATTTGCTAGATAGTTTAAATATTTCATACTGCGGTTCTGGCACTTTTAGAACATACTGTTGTCTTTCTTTCAATCTATTGTTGATTTCTTGTAGTGGTAACGCTCCTTTTTTACCATCTTTTTCATAGTTTGCATATAGTTCTCAAACTTGAACGCACTATAGCTATCTAAATTCCCTTATACCATGACATCCTGAGGTCAATGCACTAAACTGTGAACATTATATGAAGAATTTTCTACTCCGTATAATTCTCCAAATTTTTTGGAAAATTCTCTTAGCATTTCAGCAGCACAATCATTGTTGTAACGGCAGTTATTCGGATGAGTTAGTATTCTAATGGAACATACTAACAATAAAAAATGTTCATAGTATTTTTTCTCCAAAATATTCTTAATAGCTACTAATCCAGTGTATAATAAAAACATTCTGAATTCTGTGGCTTTCCAGTGCTCGAGTTCTAAAAGTGTCCTCTGTTTCCTTTGAAACTCTGCAGGCATGCTTTTAGCAATTTCCTTTAAATTTGCATTTATAGCATTATGCTTTAGTGAAAATTGCTTTTTTCTTATATTGACAAAGCAATTGAGCATTTGCCGCATGACACCTAGTAGCACACAGTGCATATAATAAATTGGAAATTGAGTAACACAACCAATATAATTGTTTCCAATAAAACATTAAATCAAACATGATTGGTTGGCTTCTTAATTTAAATGTGTTATCTGTTCTAATGGCGTAGTTGCCCTCAGGAAAACACACTTTATGTTGATAGTAGATTCCTTTAATTTCGCACTTTGTGCAGCCGTAATATCCAGAATGGGATTTCACACCTAAAATTTATAATTTATTACTTTAAATATTATTGTTTATTCTTATGATAAGAAGAAATTCTCATTTTCAAAATAATATTTCTTTTATGTAAATACGTGTCATATTGAAAATGGTATTTAATTAAAAAAAATTATATACCTATTAAAAATGAGCGGGCTGGAGCATCACAAATAAATAATCGTATGTTGATATGAATTTTTCTATTATCTAATTCCAAGCAATTATTATTCATTTCTTTCATTTCATTAATAAAAGGTGTTAAAAATTCGTTGGCGCAATTTGGCTTCTTGAGCCCATGAAAAATACCAATAACAAATATTTCCTTATAAACTGTAATATTTCCGTCAATTCCAAATCCACGTCCACTGAAATGTTTTTAAATGAGTAATCTATTAAATTTACCTTTTTTTTTAAATTAGTCAATTTAATTTCCAAATCACTTTTTTATAAATAGTATGAACCGCACAAACCAAATATTATTTTTCAAATGAAGAACAAAACCACACACGGCATACGAAAAAAAATTATGATTTTGTTTATACACTAATTTGTCTAATTTTTTTTTTGCCTGCTATAATGCAGGCAAAAAAATATATGCGTTTTTTTTATTTCAGTGGTAATTTGTAATAGTGCTATTATTAGTGTTATTACTTTATCGCCACAGCTAGTAAAAAATATTGTATAGTCCACTTGTTTGAATATTCTCCGCTCATCATCATTTTTTCTTTTCTTTTGTATTTCTATTGAAAATTGAAGGGGTCATAATATATTTTAATTATTATGTATAAAAAATATATCTTACCAAATTGAAAACGAATTAAAATTAAGAAAAAAAAAAAAAACTAAAATATTTTTTACTTTACAGAACTGTTCGTTCTGTGCGAATGTTTTTTGAAAATGGAATATTACTAAAAACTGAAATGTCAAATTTATCATCTGTGAATGAAATTTCAAGAATGATATTTCAAATGTGTATTGTGGTGATGCAAAGCAACTCACAGCACAAACAAAATGCTTTCCTTTTTAGATACTCTGTTTTAAGAGTAGTTTTTCAAATGAATTCTTATTGAAATCCAACAGCTAAAAATTTTGGCGTTCGAGCCGGATAAAATCTTAAATAGGGCCGCAACCGGCCCTCCGGTCGTATGTTGCCCACTAATTTTTTCGCGCAAACTCTATCATAGTATTTAAAAAAACTAATTTCTTAGTTTTTTAATCCAGTCCCCCGAGGAGGTGTTGCCTCTTGTTTTATAAATATACTTCCTCAGCTATGTTAAAGGAGAAAAGGGTGAAAATTTTTAATAATTGCTATTATACCTAACTTACAAGATACAAGGCCCTATCTTAAATGCGACATATCTTATGACCATTTTTAATACAAAAAACTCAATTTTGATAGCCATTTTAAAAGTCTTTCACTATAAGTGAAGGTGGGGTACAGGTATGGGGCTAATTTTTACGGAGAAGGTGTAAAATAGTATATTTAAGAAACTCATTTCTCACTTCATTAATAAATTTCCCTACTGAGGTGTTGCAACTTGTTTCATATATAAGCCCTTCATCCACTTAAAAAAGCCGGGGGGTATTTTTTTTAATATGGAATGGAAATGCACTTACCTGTTGTACCTATTTTAGAAGTAATAGTGTTTAACGTAAAACCTTACTGGTTTCATAGGTATATAAATTTTCAAAAATTTATCTTTAATATTACCATAATATAATGGGGCGGGGACCCAGGGCTCTAAATTTTTGTTATGTTCTTTGTATAATGTCTGTTCATAAACCTGTGAAACAGAGTAAAGATCCGACTATATTAAGGTGTGTTTTTTAACGTGCACAAAAATTATGCATTTTTAACGCTCCATGAAGGGGGTTTGCAGGGATATCCTTCTAAAAAGGATATCATAAACATAACATTCCATCCTTTATTTACGTTTCTGCAAATTTTTTATTGAATTGAATATGTTTTAGAACTATTTCTAAGTGATTGAAAAAGTCTATTTTTGCTTTGCGTACGGCGTACGGCGGACACGAAATTTTTTTTTGCTGATTCTGGTTCCCTGACATCTAAAACGTAAGAAAAAATTTAAAATTCCGAAAAAAAAATTTTCGAAATTTGCTCTGCACCACAAAGCTTCATATATAAAGATATGAAGCAATATATAAAATAAAAGATAAATATATTTGTGGACTTAAACGAACAAAATTACATACCAATCCAGCCTGCATCTTGCTGTCTTCATGCAAATCTGCTTCTAATTTTTAAAAAATTTCAGAAGAATTGCATGGTATGTCCAATATAAACTGTGGTGTTATTTCTTGATTTTTTATTTTCATATCTTGAATTTCTCTTCTCAAGTATTTGACTTCTTTTAGAACTTGCTTTATTAAGACTTCAGTGTTGCTGCAGCTAGAACATCATATTGCTGTTTTTGGTGGTGTTTCTATAATTGATGGTTTTGGATTATTCGGTACTATTGTTGAGTTAGTTTAAATGCTGTTAGTTTCTATTGAACTATTTTGTTTTGATATTAAACTTGTTGGTTTTGTAACTGTTAGTCTAGTTGCTGCTGAATTTTGATATGGTTTATATAAATGTTTTTTTTGTGTACTGGTTACTGGCTTGATTTTTGAGTTTATTTTTAAAAAGGTATTATAATTTTGATTGTCAGAGTGTTGAAAAAATTCCGAATCGTAGTTGTCAACTTTAAAAAACGTAAATATGTATTAACAAAATGTACTACTTATAATTTAAGTTAACTTACCACCAGTTTGTTCGATTTCGATTAATTGTGTTTCAATTTCATATTCGGATTGTTCATATTAGCCCTGTTTTTTTGTAGACGGGTATATTGTATTGCAAAATTTTTGCAAAAAAACGATTCACTGAAAATAAGGCGACAATTTTTTTTATTTAAATCACAATTGAATTTATCAGCTGATAATTTTTTTTTAAATCACATTAACTTTGAGTTTTATAAAAGTAAAAAAAAAATCATTGAATATCATTAAAAAAAAAGCTGCCAATTTGGAAGAGTGCTTCATATCCCCTTTTAGATAAACCTAGGATTTAATAAAAACAAAGAATTAAGTAAAAGTTATAATATTTTATAAAACTATTTTTTTTCACAATTTAAAAGTAAATATATTTTATGTTCTTATATGAAACATGATGTTATATACAAGTTATTCGAATGGTAAAAATGATCAAATTCTTATCTGTAATGTAGGGTTGAAGTTATGATATAATATTATATTTATTATTATTGTAATATTATATATACTTATATATATATATATATATAAACATATAATATTTAATATATATATATATACATATATATATTATATATATATATATATAATATATATATATATATATATATATATATATATATATATATATATATATATATAATATTACAGCTTCTTAATTTATATATGCATATGTACCTATTAATTTTTAAAATTACTACATGACAATATAACATAATATACATAATATGATTTAATAGAACCAGATTTTATGATAATTGAATTTTTGATATTTAAAATGATCATAAGATATGCCACATTTCAGATAGGTCCTTGAATCTTATAAATTAGGTATAATAGGCTAGGCTAGAAATCATTCAAAAATAGGTATAATAGGCTAGTGAAATCATTTTTATCTTCTTCCGTTTTTAATAGGGTTGAGAAGGTATGTTTGTGAAATATGATGCAACACCTCCGCGGGGGACTGGATTGAAGAAATGAAAAATTATTTTCTTAAAAACACTATTTCACACCTTATGCGAAAAAATTAGTGCCATTCTTATCACATAGAAATATTACACTTGAAAATTTATTATATAGTTATGAAAATTGAATATTTGGATTATGAAATGACTATAAAACAAGCCACATTTTATTTGTAACCATTCAACTTACAAATTAGGTGCAATAGGTTAGTGCTTACCCAATTCACTCAGATTTTAACCCGCTGCTCTGTTTAGATGGAGGAGGAGGTATATTTAAGGACCAACCCACATGGGAGGGTTAATTTTAAAAAAAATGAAAAAATAGTTTTTAATAATAAAATTTTACACGTGAATTTATAAATTTTATTTAAATCTTCGTTTTCATTACATCCTAGGTGGATCAAAAGGACTTCCAACTTGGCAGATTTTTTTTTGTATATCAATTTGTATATGTCAGTTGAGAATTTGGACTGAGTTTAAGTTACCAATGAATAAAAACAAATTAACACTGTTATACTAATTTTTAAATTTTGGAATTACTAGAGCAGAAAAGGTTGGAATTTTGGTTTGAAAACTATATTTGAAAGCTAATATCTAATCTAAGACCTTTGCGAAAAATTTGAATTTCACGAACAACATAATACATATATAAAATTAAAAGTTATAATTTTTTCAAAACTATTAATGTTGTACAATTATAAATTATTACCAAGTTTCAATAAATAAATACTCGAAATTGTATATATGCAATATAATATTAATTTTTAAAATGTCGAAATTTTCACAACCGTAAAATGAAGAGGGTTGAAGGTACAGGTCTCGTTTTTATGTACAAGGTGTAGAATAGTGTTATTACGAAACTGATTTTGATTTTTTTTGATATAGTCTCCCGTATAGGGGATATTGCTTATTTCATGAATACACCCCCTCCTCTACTTTAATGAGATGGTGGTTTATAATTTTAAGTGATTTCGCAAGGTTTGAAATTATGGTAGCTGGCATAGAAGTTACAAAGTCGTACATAAAATCTGGACCATTTTATAGCCATTTTGAATTTTAAAAATTTAACTTTGAAAATATCGAAATTCAAATACAACTAACATAAAGTGGGTTGAGGGGATGGGGCTGATTTTTTCATATAAGGTGTAAAATTTCATTTTTAAAACAGTATTTTTCCACTTTTTTAAATTAGAGCCCCGCGGAAGGCATGGAGCTTGTTTCCTAAATATACCCCCTCCTCCACCCAAAAAGAGCAGAAGGATAAAATTTGGAGTGATTTGGATTACCACGAACCTGTTGCACCCAATTTATAAGTTTCAAGTTAATATCTAAACTGTGGCTTATTTTATAGTCATTTTAAGTTCCAAAAATTAAATTTTCATAAACTATATAATAAATTTTGAAATGTAGCATTTCTAAATGATGTAGAATAGAGGGGGTTGCAGGTATGGAAATAATTTTTTCGCGCAAGCTCTATCATAGTATTTAAAAAAAACTAATTTCTTAGTTTTTTAATCCAGTCCCCCGAGGAGGTGTTGCCTCTTGTTTTATAAATATACTTCCTCAGCTATGTTAAAGGAGAAATGGGTGAAAATTTTGAATAATTGCGAAAGGTACTGATCTATTATACCTAACTTACAAGATACAAGGCCCTATCTTAAATGCGACATATCTTATGACCATTTTTAATACAAAAAACACAATTTTGATAGCCATTTTAAAAGTCTTTCACTATAAGTGAAGGTGGGGTACAGGTATGGGGCTAATTTTTACGGAGAAGGTGTAAAATAGTATATTTAAGAAACTCATTTCTCACTTCATTAATAAATTTCCCCACTGAGGTGTTGCAACTTGTTTCATATATAAGCCCTTCATCCACTTAAAAAAGCCGGGGGGTATTTTTTTTAATATGGAATGGAAAGGCACTTACCTGTTGTACCTATTTTAGAAGTAATAGTGGTTAACGTAAAACCTTACTGGTTTCATAGGCATATAAATTTTCAAAAATTTATCTTTAATATTACCATAAAATAATGGGGCGGGGACCCAGGGCTCTAAATTTTTGTTATGTTATTTGTATAATGTCTGTTCATAAACCTGTGAAACAGAGTAAAGATCCGACTATATTAAGGTGTGTTTTTTAACGTGCACAAAAATTATGCATTTTTAACGCTCCATGAAGGGGGTTTGCAGGGATATCATTCTAAAAAGGATATCATAAACATAAAATTCCATCTTTACGTTTCTGCATTATTTACGTTTCTGCAAATTTTTAAACATAAAATTCCATCTTTACGTTTCTGCTTTATTTACGTTTCTGCAAATTTTTTATTGAATTGAATATGTTTTAGAACTGTTTCTAAGTGATTGAAAAGTCTATTTTTGCTTTGCGTACGGCGTACGACGTACGACGTACGGCGTACGGCGGACACGAATTTTTTTTTGCTGATTCTGGTTCCCTGACATCTAAAACGTAAGAAAAAATTTAAAATTCCGAAAAAAAAAATTTCGAAATTTGCTCTGCACCACAAAGCTTCATATATAAAGATATGAAGCAATATAAAACTTGCTTTTTTTCTTTAATAAATTGCCATTTTTTAATATTAAAAAAACATAGGCTATGCCTTTTTGGTCCAATGTATTTGAAATAAAATGAAATGAAACGGCATATTGACAACAGAGTCATCTACATGTCATATTATGAACTATTTATCAATTACAATTCATTTGCAATATATAAATAACTACTGTAATTCTAATTTTTTTGCCAACAAATTGTTGTTGTTTTCAATGTAAAAATTTGCTGCACAATATACACGTCTACAAAAAAACAGGCCTATTATTGTTTTAATTCCGACATTCTGAAAAAAAAAATCATATTAGTTAATAACTTTAAAAGTGAAATTTTATATGTATGTAGATTCAAAACTTATGAAGTAATAAATTACAATTATTTGTTCATAAGTTTTGAAGTGAAATGTAACATATGTTTGTTTGTGTAACGATTTTAACTAACTTCGTGTCAATATCTTTTAAGTTAGCACAAACTAATTGAGATGCATATTCTTCTGTATCAACACTATAGATCCCTATATTCGATTATGGTATTGGATATTCAAAAAAGTTATGCACAACAAATTGCCTTTTACAATATTATTATTTATACACTGAATTTTCATTATTCGGTCATTCAATTTACAATAGTTGTTTAGAAATTTGGTAGATAGTTTAAATATTTCATACTGCGGTTCTGGCACTTTTAGAACATACTGTTGTCTTTCTTTCAATCTATTGTTGATTTCTTGTAGTGGTAACGCTCCTTTTTTACCATCTTTTTCATAGTTTGCATATAGTTCTCAAACTTGAACGCACTATAGCTATCTAAATTCCCGTATACCATGACATCCTGAGGTCAATGCACTAAACTGTGAACATTATATGAAGAATTTTCTACTCCGTATAATTCTCCAAATTTTTTGGAAAATTCTCTTAGCATTTCAGCAGCACAATCATTGTTGTAACGGCAGTTATTCGGATGAGTTAGTATTCTAATGGAACATACTAACAATAAAAAATGTTCATAGTATTTTTTCTCCAAAATATTCTTAATAGCTACTAATCCAGTGTATAATAAAAACATTCTGAATTCTGTGGCTTTCCAGTGCTCGAGTTCTAAAAGTGTCCTCTGTTTCCTTTGAAACTCTGCAGGCATGCTTTTAGCAATTTCCTTTAAATTTGCATTTATAGCATTATGCTTTAGTGAAAATTGCTTTTTTCTTATATTGACAAAGCAATTGAGCATTTGCCGCATGACACCTAGTAGCACACAGTGCATATAATAAATTGGAAATTGAGTAACACAACCAATATAATTGTTTCCAATAAAACATTAAATCAAACATGATTGGTTGGCTTCTTAATTTAAATGTGTTATCTGTTCTAATGGCGTAGTTGCCCTCAGGAAAACACACTTTATGTTGATAGTAGATTCCTTTAATTTCGCACTTTGTGCAGCCGTAATATCCAGAATGGGATTTCACACCTAAAATTTATAATTTATTACTTTAAATATTATTGTTTATTCTTATGATAAGAAGAAATTCTCATTTTCAAAATAATATTTCTTTTATGTAAATACGTGTCATATTGAAAATGGTATTTAATTAAAAAAAATTATATACCTATTAAAAATGAGCGGGCTGGAGCATCACAAATAAATAATCGTATGTTGATATGAATTTTTCTATTATCTAATTCCAAGCAATTATTATTCATTTCTTTCATTTCATTAATAAAAGGTGTTAAAAATTCGTTGGCGCAATTTGGCTTCTTGAGCCCATGAAAAATACCAATAACAAAAATTTCCTTATAAACTGTAATATTACCCAGAATAGGCCATAATTGACTAGTAGAACTTTTTGTCAATGGAATACCGTCAATTCCAAATCCACGTCCACTGAAATGTTTTTAAATGAGTAATCTATTAAATTTACCTTTTTTTTTAAATTAGTCAATTTAATTTCCAAATCACTTTTTTATAAATAGTATGAACCGCACAAACCAAATATTATTTTTCAAATGAAGAACAAAACCACACACGGCATATGAAAAAAAATTATGATTTTGTTTATACACTAATTTGTCTAATTTTTTTTTGCCTGCTATAATGCAGGCAAAAAAATATATGCGTTTTTTTTATTTCAGTGGTAATTTGTAATAGTGCTATTATTAGTGTTATTACTTTATCGCCACAGCTAGTAAAAAATATTGTATAGTCCACTTGTTTGAATATTCTCCGCTCATCATCATTTTTTCTTTTCTTTTGTATTTCTATTGAAAATTGAAGGGGTCATAATATATTTTAATTATTATGTATAAAAAATATATCTTACCAAATTGAAAACGAATTAAAATTAAGAAAAAAAAAAAAACTAAAATATTTTTTACTTTACAGAACTGTTCGTTCTGTGCGAATGTTTTTTGAAAATGGAATATTACTAAAAAGTGAAATGTCAAATTTATCATCTGTGAATGAAATTTCAAGAATGATATTTCAAATGTGTATTGTGGTGATGCAAAGCAACTCACAGCACAAACAAAATGCTTTCCTTTTTAGATACTCTGTTTTAAGAGTAGTTTATCAAATGAATTCTTATTGAAATCCAACAGCTAAAAATTTTGGCGTTCGAGCCGGATAAAATCTTAAATAGGGCCGCAACCGGCCCTCCGGTCGTATGTTGCCCACTAATTTTTTCGCGCAAACTCTATCATAGTATTTAAAAAAACTAATTTCTTAGTTTTTTAATCCAGTCCCCCGAGGAGGTGTTGCCTCTTGTTTTATAAATATACTTCCTCAGCTATGTTAAAGGAGAAAAGGGTGAAAATTTTGAATAATTGCGAAAGGTACTGATCTATTATACCTAACTTACAAGATACAAGGCCCTATCTTAAATGCGACATATCTTATGACCATTTTTAATACAAAAAACACAATTTTGATAGCCATTTTAAAAGTCTTTCACTATAAGTGAAGGTGGGGTACAGGTATGGGGCTAATTTTTACGGAGAAGGTGTAAAATAGTATATTTAAGAAACTCATTTCTCACTTCATTAATAAATTTCCCCACTGAGGTGTTGCAACTTGTTTCATATATAAGCCCTTCATCCACTTAAAAAAGCCGGGGGGTATTTTTTTTAATATGGAATGGAAAGGCACTTACCTGTTGTACCTATTTTAGAAGTAATAGTGGTTAACGTAAAACCTTACTGGTTTCATAGGCATATCAATTTTCAAAAATTTATCTTTAATATTACCATAAAATAATGGGGCGGGGACCCAGGGCTCTAAATTTTTGTTATGTTATTTGTATAATGTCTGTTCATAAACCTGTGAAACAGAGTAAAGATCCGACTATATTAAGGTGTGTTTTTTAACGTGCACAAAAATTATGCATTTTTAACGCTCCATGAAGGGGGTTTGCAGGGATATCATTCTAAAAAGGATATCATAAACATAAAATTCCATCTTTACGTTTCTGCATTATTTACGTTTCTGCAAATTTTTAAACATAAAATTCCATCTTTACGTTTCTGCTTTATTTACGTTTCTGCAAATTTTTTATTGAATTGAATATGTTTTAGAACTGTTTCTAAGTGATTGAAAAGTCTATTTTTGCTTTGCGTACGGCGTACGACGTACGACGTACGGCGTACGGCGGACACGAATTTTTTTTTTGCTGATTCTGGTTCCCTGACATCTAAAACGTAAGAAAAAATTTAAAATTCCGAAAAAAAAAATTTCGAAATTTGCTCTGCACCACAAAGCTTCATATATAAAGATATGAAGCAATATAAAACTTGCTTTTTTTCTTTAATAAATTGCCATTTTTTAATATTAAAAAAACATAGGCTATGCCTTTTTGGTCCAATGTATTTGAAATAAAATGAAATGAAACGGCATATTGACAACAGAGTCATCTACATGTCATATTATGAACTATTTATCAATTACAATTCATTTGCAATATATAAATAACTACTGTAATTCTAATTTTTTTGCCAACAAATTGTTGTTGTTTTCAATGTAAAAATTTGCTGCACAATATACACGTCTACAAAAAAACAGGCCTATTATTGTTTTAATTCCGACATTCTGAAAAAAAAAAATCATATTAGTTAATAACTTTAAAAGTGAAATTTTATATGTATGTAGATTCAAAACTTATGAAGTAATAAATTACAATTATTTGTTCATAAGTTTGGAAGTGAAATGTAACATATGTTTGTTTGTGTAACGATTTTAACTAACTTCGTGTCAATATCTTTTAAGTTAGCACAAACTAATTCAGATGCATATTCTTCTGTATCAACACTATAGATCCCTATATTCGATTATGGTATTGGATATTCAAAAAAGTTATGCACAACAAATTGCCTTTTACAATATTATTATTTATACACTGAATTTTCATTATTCGGTCATTCAATTTACAATAGTTGTTTAGAAATTTGCTAGATAGTTTAAATATTTCATACTGCGGTTCTGGCACTTTTAGAACATACTGTTGTCTTTCTTTCAATCTATTGTTGATTTCTTGTAGTGGTAACGCTCCTTTTTTACCATCTTTTTCATAGTTTGCATATAGTTCTCAAACTTGAACGCACTATAGCTATCTAAATTCCCGTATACCATGACATCCTGAGGTCAATGCACTAAACTGTGAACATTATATGAAGAATTTTCTACTCCGTATAATTCTCCAAATTTTTTGGAAAATTCTCTTAGCATTTCAGCAGCACAATCATTGTTGTAACGGCAGTTATTCGGATGAGTTAGTATTCTAATGGAACATACTAACAATAAAAAATGTTCATAGTATTTTTTCTCCAAAATATTCTTAATAGCTACTAATCCAGTGTATAATAAAAACATTCTGAATTCTGTGGCTTTCCAGTGCTCGAGTTCTAAAAGTGTCCTCTGTTTCCTTTGAAACTCTGCAGGCATGCTTTTAGCAATTTCCTTTAAATTTGCATTTATAGCATTATGCTTTAGTGAAAATTGCTTTTTTCTTATATTGACAAAGCAATTGAGCATTTGCCGCATGACACCTAGTAGCACACAGTGCATATAATAAATTGGAAATTGAGTAACACAACCAATATAATTGTTTCCAATAAAACATTAAATCAAACATGATTGGTTGGCTTCTTAATTTAAATGTGTTATCTGTTCTAATGGCGTAGTTGCCCTCAGGAAAACACACTTTATGTTGATAGTAGATTCCTTTAATTTCGCACTTTGTGCAGCCGTAATATCCAGAATGGGATTTCACACCTAAAATTTATAATTTATTACTTTAAATATTATTGTTTATTCTTATGATAAGAAGAAATTCTCATTTTCAAAATAATATTTCTTTTATGTAAATACGTGTCATATTGAAAATGGTATTTAATTAAAAAAAATTATATACCTATTAAAAATGAGCGGGCTGGAGCATCACAAATAAATAATCGTATGTTGATATGAATTTTTCTATTATCTAATTCCAAGCAATTATTATTCATTTCTTTCATTTCATTAATAAAAGGTGTTAAAAATTCGTTGGCGCAATTTGGCTTCTTGAGCCCATGAAAAATACCAATAACAAATATTTCCTTATAAACTGTAATATTTCCGTCAATTCCAAATCCACGTCCACTGAAATGTTTTTAAATGAGTAATCTATTAAATTTACCTTTTTTTTTAAATTAGTCAATTTAATTTCCAAATCACTTTTTTATAAATAGTATGAACCGCACAAACCAAATATTATTTTTCAAATGAAGAACAAAACCACACACGGCATATGAAAAAAAATTATGATTTTGTTTATACACTAATTTGTCTAATTTTTTTTTGCCTGCTATAATGCAGGCAAAAAAATATATAAAATATATGCGTTTTTTTTATTTCAGTGGTAATTTGTAATAGTGCTATTATTAGTGTTATTACTTTATCGCCACAGCTAGTAAAAAATATTGTATAGTCCACTTGTTTGAATATTCTCCGCTCATCATCATTTTTTCTTTTCTTTTGTATTTCTATTGAAAATTGAAGGGGTCATAATATATTTTAATTATTATGTATAAAAAATATATCTTACCAAATTGAAAACGAATTAAAATTAAGAAAAAAAAAAAAACTAAAATATTTTTTACTTTACAGAACTGTTCGTTCTGTGCGAATGTTTTTTGAAAATGGAATATTACTAAAAAGTGAAATGTCAAATTTATCATCTGTGAATGAAATTTCAAGAATGATATTTCAAATGTGTATTGTGGTGATGCAAAGCAACTCACAGCACAAACAAAATGCTTTCCTTTTTAGATACTCTGTTTTAAGAGTAGTTTTTCAAATGAATTCTTATTGAAATCCAACAGCTAAAAATTTTGGCGTTCGAGCCGGATAAAATCTTAAATAGGGCCGCAACCGGCCCTCCGGTCGTATGTTGCCCACTAATTTTTTCGCGCAAACTCTATCATAGTATTTAAAAAAACTAATTTCTTAGTTTTTTAATCCAGTCCCCCGAGGAGGTGTTGCCTCTTGTTTTATAAATATACTTCCTCAGCTATGTTAAAGGAGAAAAGGGTGAAAATTTTGAATAATTGCTATTATACCTAACTTACAAGATACAAGGCCCTATCTTAAATGCGACATATCTTATGACCATTTTTAATACAAAAAACTCAATTTTGATAGCCATTTTAAAAGTCTTTCACTATAAGTGAAGGTGGGGTACAGGTATGGGGCTAATTTTTACGGAGAAGGTGTAAAATAGTATATTTAAGAAACTCATTTCTCACTTCATTAATAAATTTCCCCACTGAGGTGTTGCAACTTGTTTCATATATAAGCCCTTCATCCACTTAAAAAAGCCGGGGGGTATTTTTTTTAATATGGAATGGAAAGGCACTTACCTGTTGTACCTATTTTAGAAGTAATAGTGGTTAACGTAAAACCTTACTGGTTTCATAGGCATATAAATTTTCAAAAATTTATCTTTAATATTACCATAAAATAATGGGGCGGGGACCCAGGGCTCTAAATTTTTGTTATGTTATTTGTATAATGTCTGTTCATAAACCTGTGAAACAGAGTAAAGATCCGACTATATTAAGGTGTTTTTAACGTGCACAAAAATTATGCATTTTTAACGCTCCATGAAGGGGGTTTGCAGGGATATCCTTCTAAAAAGGATATCATAAACATAACATTCCATCCTTTATTTACGTTTCTGCAAATTTTTTATTGAATTGAATATGTTTTAGAACTGTTTCTAAGTGATTGAAAAAGTCTATTTTTGCTTTGCGTACGGCGTACGACGTACGACGTACGGCGTACGGCGGACACGAATTTTTTTTTTGCTGATTCTGGTTCCCTGACATCTAAAACGTAAGAAAAAATTTAAAATTCCGAAAAAAAAAATTTCGAAATTTGCTCTGCACCACAAAGCTCCATATATAAAGATATGAAGCAATATAAAACTTGCTTTTTTTCTTTAATAAATTGCCATTTTTTAATATTAAAAAAACATAGGCTATGCCTTTTTGGTCCAATGTATTTGAAATAAAATGAAATGAAACGGCATATTGACAACAGAGTCATCTACATGTCATATTATGAACTATTTATCAATTACAATTCATTTGCAATATATAAATAACTACTGTAATTCTAATTTTTTTGCCAACAAATTGTTGTTGTTTTCAATGTAAAAATTTGCTGCACAATATACACGTCTACAAAAAAACAGGCCTATTATTGTTTTAATTCCGACATTCTGCAAAAAAAAATCATATTAGTTAATAACTTTAAAAGTGAAATTTTATATGTATGTAGATTCAAAACTTATGAAGTAATAAATTACAATTATTTGTTCATAAGTTTTGAAGTGAAATGTAACATATGTTTGTTTGTGTAACGATTTTAACTAACTTCGTGTCAATATCTTTTAAGTTAGCACAAACTAATTCAGATGCATATTCTTCTGTATCAACACTATAGATCCCTATATTCGATTATGGTATTGGATATTCAAAAAAGTTATGCACAACAAATTGCCTTTTACAATATTATTATTTATACACTGAATTTTCATTATTCGGTCATTCAATTTACAATAGTTGTTTAGAAATTTGGTAGATAGTTTAAATATTTCATACTGCGGTTCTGGCACTTTTAGAACATACTGTTGTCTTTCTTTCAATCTATTGTTGATTTCTTGTAGTGGTAACGCTCCTTTTTTACCATCTTTTTCATAGTTTGCATATAGTTCTCAAACTTGAACGCACTATAGCTATCTAAATTCCCGTATACCATAACATCCTGAGGTCAATGCACTAAACTGTGAACATTATATGAAGAATTTTCTACTCCGTATAATTCTCCAAATTTTTTGGAAAATTCTCTTAGCATTTCAGCAGCACAATCATTGTTGTAACGGCAGTTATTCGGATGAGTTAGTATTCTAATGGAACATACTAACAATAAAAAATGTTCATAGTATTTTTTCTCCAAAATATTCTTAATAGCTACTAATCCAGTGTATAATAAAAACATTCTGAATTCTGTGGCTTTCCAGTGCTCGAGTTCTAAAAGTGTCCTCTGTTTCCTTTGAAACTCTGCAGGCATGCTTTTAGCAATTTCCTTTAAATTTGCATTTATAGCATTATGCTTTAGTGAAAATTGCTTTTTTCTTATATTGACAAAGCAATTGAGCATTTGCCGCATGACACCTAGTAGCACACAGTGCATATAATAAATTGGAAATTGAGTAACACAACCAATATAATTGTTTCCAATAAAACATTAAATCAAACATGATTGGTTGGCTTCTTAATTTAAATGTGCTATCTGTTCTAATGGCGTAGTTGCCCTCAGGAAAACACACTTTATGTTGATAGTAGATTCCTTTAATTTCGCACTTTGTGCAGCCGTAATATCCAGAATGGGATTTCACACCTAAAATTTATAATTTATTACTTTAAATATTATTGTTTATTCTTATGATAAGAAGAAATTCTCATTTTCAAAATAATATTTCTTTTATGTAAATACGTGTCATATTGAAAATGGTATTTAATTAAAAAAATTTATATACCTATTAAAAATGAGCGGGCTGGAGCATCACAAATAAATAATCGTATGTTGATATGAATTTTTCTATTATCTAATTCCAAGCAATTATTATTCATTTCTTTCATTTCATTAATAAAAGGTGTTAAAAATTCGTTGGCGCAATTTGGCTTCTTGAGCCCATGAAAAATACCAATAACAAAAATTTCCTTATAAACTGTAATATTACCCAGAATAGGCCATAATTGACTAGTAGAACTTTTTGTCAATGGAATACCGTCAATTCCAAATCAACGTCCACTGAAATGTTTTTAAATGAGTAATCTATTAAATTTACCTTTTTTTTTAAATTAGTCAATTTAATTTCCAAATCACTTTTTTATAAATAGTATGAACCGCACAAACCAAATATTATTTTTCAAATGAAGAACAAAACCACACACGGCATATGAAAAAAAATTATGATTTTGTTTATACACTAATTTTTCTAATTTTTTTTTGCCTGCTATAATGCAGGCAAAAAAATATATGCGTTTTTTTTATTTCAGTGGTAATTTGTAATAGTGCTATTATTAGTGTTATTACTTTATCGCCACAGCTAGTAAAAAATATTGTATAGTCCACTTGTTTGAATATTCTCCGCTCATCATCATTTTTTCTTTTCTTTTGTATTTCTATTGAAAATTGAAGGGGTCATAATATATTTTAATTATTATGTATAAAAAATATATCTTACCAAATTGAAAACGAATTAAAATTAAGAAAAAAAAAAAACTAAAATATTTTTTACTTTACAGAACTGTTCGTTCTGTGCGAATGTTTTTTGAAAATGGAATATTACTAAAAATTGAAATGTCAAATTTATCATCTGTGAATGAAATTTCAAGAATGATATTTCAAATGTGTATTGTGGTGATGCAAAGCAACTCACAGCACAAACAAAATGCTTTCCTTTTTAGATACTCTGTTTTAAGAGTAGTTTTTCAAATGAATTCTTATTGAAATCCAACAGCTAAAAATTTTGGCGTTCGAGCCGGATAAAATCTTAAATAGAAATAGCCGGATAAAATCTCTCCGGTCGTATGTTGCCCACTAATTTTTTCGCGCAAGCTCTATCATAGTATTTAAAAAAAACTAATTTCTTAGTTTTTTAATCCAGTCCCCCGAGGAGGTGTTGCCTCTTGTTTTATAAATATACTTCCTCAGCTATGTTAAAGGAGAAAAGGTTGAAAATTTTGAATAATTGCTATTATACCTAACTTACAAGATACAAGGCCCTATCTTAAATGCGACATATCTTATGACCATTTTTAATACAAAAAACTCAATTTTGATAGCCATTTTAAAAGTCTTTCACTATAAGTGAAGGTGGGGTACAGGTATGGGGCTAATTTTTACGGAGAAGGTGTAAAATAGTATATTTAAGAAACTCATTTCTCACTTCATTAATAAATTTCCCCACTGAGGTGTTGCAACTTGTTTCATATATAAGCCCTTCATCCACTTAAAAAAGCCGGGGGGTATTTTTTTTAATATGGAATGGAAAGGCACTTACCTGTTGTACCTATTTTAGAAGTAATAGTGGTTAACGTAAAACCTTACTGGTTTCATAGGCATATCAATTTTCAAAAATTTATCTTTAATATTACCATAAAATAATGGGGCGGGGACCCAGGGCTCTAAATTTTTGTTATGTTATTTGTATAATGTCTGTTCATAAACCTGTGAAACAGAGTAAAGATCCGACTATATTAAGGTGTGTTTTTTAACGTGCACAAAAATTATGCATTTTTAACGCTCCATGAAGGGGGTTTGCAGGGATATCATTCTAAAAAGGATATCATAAACATAAAATTCTTTACGTTTCTGCATTATTTACGTTTCTGCAAATTTTTAAACATAAAATTCCATCTTTACGTTTCTGCTTTATTTACGTTTCTGCAAATTTTTTATTGAATTGAATATGTTTTAGAACTGTTTCTAAAGTGATTGAAAAAGTCTATTTTTGCTTTGCGTACGGCGTACGACGTACGACGTACGACGTACGGCGGACACGAATTTTTTTTTTGCTGATTCTGGTTCCCTGACATCTAAAACGTAAGAAAAAATTTAAAATTCCGAAAAAAAAAATTTCGAAATTTGCTCTGCACCACAAAGCTCCATATATAAAGATATGAAGCAATATAAAACTTGCTTTTTTTCTTTAATAAATTGCCATTTTTTAATATTAAAAAAACATAGGCTATGCCTTTTTGGTCCAATGTATTTGAAATAAAATGAAATGAAACGGCATATTGACAACAGAGTCATCTACATGTCATATTATGAACTATTTATCAATTACAATTCATTTGCAATATATAAATAACTACTGTAATTCAAATTTTTTTGCCAACAAATTGTTGTTGTTTTCAATGTAAAAATTTGCTGCACAATATACACGTCTACAAAAAAACAGGCCTATTATTGTTTTAATTCCGACATTCTGAAAAAAAAAATCATATTAGTTAATAACTTTAAAAGTGAAATTTTATATGTATGTAGATTCAAAACTTATGAAGTAATAAATTACAATTATTTGTTCATAAGTTTTGAAGTGAAATGTAACATATGTTTGTTTGTGTAACGATTTTAACTAACTTCGTGTCAATATCTTTTAAGTTAGCACAAACTAATTCAGATGCATATTCTTCTGTATCAACACTATAGATCCCTATATTCGATTATGGTATTGGATATTCAAAAAAGTTATGCACAACAAATTGCCTTTTACAATATTATTATTTATACACTGAATTTTCATTATTCGGTCATTCAATTTACAATAGTTGTTTAGAAATTTGGTAGATAGTTTAAATATTTCATACTGCGGTTCTGGCACTTTTAGAACATACTGTTGTCTTTCTTTCAATCTATTGTTGATTTCTTGTAGTGGTAACGCTCCTTTTTTACCATATTTTTCATAGTTTGCATATAGTTCTCAAACTTGAACGCACTATAGCTATCTAAATTCCCGTATACCATGACATCCTGAGGTCAATGCACTAAACTGTGAACATTATATGAAGAATTTTCTACTCCGTATAATTCTCCAAATTTTTTGGAAAATTCTCTTAGCATTTCAGCAGCACAATCATTGTTGTAACGGCAGTTATTCGGATGAGTTAGTATTCTAATGGAACATACTAACAATAAAAAATGTTCATAGTATTTTTTCTCCAAAATATTCTTAATAGCTACTAATCCAGTGTATAATAAAAACATTCTGAATTCTGTGGCTTTCCAGTGCTCGAGTTCTAAAAGTGTCCTCTGTTTCCTTTGAAACTCTGCAGGCATGCTTTTAGCAATTTCCTTTAAATTTGCATTTATAGCATTATGCTTTAGTGAAAATTGCTTTTTTCTTATATTGACAAAGCAATTGAGCATTTGCCGCATGACACCTAGTAGCACACAGTGCATATAATAAATTGGAAATTGAGTAACACAACCAATATAATTGTTTCCAATAAAACATTAAATCAAACATGATTGGTTGGCTTCTTAATTTAAATGTGTTATCTGTTCTAATGGCGTAGTTGCCCTCAGGAAAACACACTTTATGTTGATAGTAGATTCCTTTAATTTCGCACTTTGTGCAGCCGTAATATCCAGAATGGGATTTCACACCTAAAATTTATAATTTATTACTTTAAATATTATTGTTTATTCTTATGATAAGAAGAAATTCTCATTTTCAAAATAATATTTCTTTTATGTAAATACGTGTCATATTGAAAATGGTATTTAATTAAAAAAAATTATATACCTATTAAAAATGAGCGGGCTGGAGCATCACAAATAAATAATCGTATGTTGATATGAATTTTTCTATTATCTAATTCCAAGCAATTATTATTCATTTCTTTCATTTCATTAATAAAAGGTGTTAAAAATTCGTTGGCGCAATTTGGCTTCTTGAGCCCATGAAAAATACCAATAACAAAAATTTCCTTATAAACTGTAATATTACCCAGAATAGGCCATAATTGACTAGTAGAACTTTTTGTCAATGGAATACCGTCAATTCCAAATCCACGTCCACTGAAATGTTTTTAAATGAGTAATCTATTAAATTTACCTTTTTTTTTAAATTAGTCAATTTAATTTCCAAATCACTTTTTTATAAATAGTATGAACCGCACAAACCAAATATTATTTTTCAAATGAAGAACAAAACCACACACGGCATATGAAAAAAAATTATGATTTTGTTTATACACTAATTTTTCTAATTTTTTTTTGCCTGCTATGATGCAAGCCAAAAAATATTTTGGCTTGCATCATAGCAATATTTTGGCTTGCATCATACTAAAAGCAATATTTTGGCTTGCATCATACTAAAATATTTTTTACTTTACAGAACTGTTCGTTCTGTGCGAATGTTTTTTGAAAATGGAATATTACTAAAAATTGAAATGTCAAATTTATCATCTGTGAATGAAATTTCAAGAATGATATTTCAAATGTGTATTGTGGTGATGCAAAGCAACTCACAGCACAAACAAATTGCTTTCCTTTTTAGATACTCTGTTTTAAGAGTAGTTTTTCAAATGAATTCTTATTGAAATCCAACAGCTAAAAATTTTGGCGTTCGAGCCGGATAAAATCTTAAATAGGGCCGCAACCGGCCCTCCGGTCGTATGTTGCCCACCCTTGAATAGTTCTAGTAGATAGTACATTATGCAAATTTTACATTATAAATAATATTTTTGTTTTAATAATAAAGTATAAATTGAAATGTAATTTTTTCTTTTTCGGTCGTATTAATTATGTAAAAGAGCTCTCCCTAATACAGGACGTACGGCGTACGGCCTCTGTCAAAATAGTTTCATGCACATACATTTTGTGAGAGCTCCCGAAATACGCGGCGTACGAACGCCGACAATTCGAATTTGCAATTTTGACGGGCGTCTAAAAACGATTTTGATTTTTGAAATTTAACAAAAAGAAACATCGATCAAAAAAAATTTAATGTATATAAATGTGGCGTTTTATTTTGGGATACGCTGGCGTATCAGCGTATCGACGTATATACGCCATACGCCGTACGTCCTGTATTAGGGAGAGCTCTAAGAATGAAAAATTACTCTCTTTTTTTTAAGGAAAAGGGAAATATTTTTGAGAATTGCGAACCACATTTTCAAGGCAAAATAATCAACTTAAATTTTTTTTTTTCATTTTCTATATTATCTTAATTTATTTTTATATATTTTTATGTACTCATCTACGTTACTTTATGTTATAATATTGTTTTTGAAAAATAACTACATCAAAACAATAATATATTTTATTTTTAAAAATGCGTCCAGTAGCACCATTTTCGAAGAATATGTTCCGTTGCGCCAAGTTGGCAGTATTCAAAATTTGCGAAAAAAACTCGCAAGGAAATTTGCGGAAATTAATTGGAATCGCTACTCAGATGCGGTGTCAAACAACATTTTTTGGGTTTTGTACTATTCGAAATTACATTCTAAAACTTAACTTTATTTCAAAATATTTTATACATTATTTTGAAATTCAGCGCCTCTAGCTTCTGAAATTGGAAATAGAATTACTATTACTAGCATAAATACCTTTCCAACTAGTGGTCAAACTTCATTTACTATATGAACATTTGCACATTTACTATATGAAAAAACTATTTTATTTCGAAAAAGATCGACTTTCTACAAAACTTACATTCTCTTACGTAAATCAAGATGCGACAAAATCTCGATTTTTCAAAAATCTTTATCGTCAAAATCTTTACATAAATCCCGATTTTTAAAATATAAATAATTATATTTCAAATTAAAAAAAAAATTTAATGAGTAAATAAAAAAAAAATTAATGAGTAAATTTCTTCAATAGTTGATACTCTAGCCCTACAGGGGCTTTTTGACTTTTGATGACTTTTCCTCTGCTCACACAACCAACGATTTTTATTTTCTTGTTTTTTTTTCTAAATGGTAGACATAACCATCGACTGCTAATTTAAAGTTTCCTTTTTTCGAAGGAATTAATTCAATTTTAATTTTTTTAGCACATTTCCAACCAAATTTGGAAGAAATGTGTATATTAGTTTCACTCTATCTGTCCGTCTGTCTGTCCGTCCGTCCGTCCGTTTACACAAACTTCTACATCTATTAAGATAGAGTATTAAAATTTTGACCATAGATAGACAGTAATAAAATAATAGGCCCAGTAGAACAAAATTTTCTTCTATCTCTTTTCCCCTCTGAGTTATTCCCCCTCTAAGTTCGAAAATTGCCCATATTGAACATCTAATAGCTTTTAAACCAATAAAAGGTCTGTAAAAGCAGGTCTGTAAAAGCAATAAGATAGGAAATACTTTTATCTTAATTGTGAAATTAACAAATTTTTTAAAATTTAATTCTTTGATGTATAAAAATACCGTTATCTTCATACAACTTTTTTTAGTTTTTTTAACACCCTGTATTTCCCAAACTGCTTATTATGGAAGGCTGAAATTTATTTACCAAAGAGATATCTAAAAAATAACTTGAGTCTCTGAAGAAATTGTATCCGTATCTCCCCACCCCTTTCCGTTGTGGCCCTTCGAAATTCAAAAAATTACATTTTTAATTTACTTGTATAATTATAACCGCGCAATATTTTTAAAAACAAATAATGAGAAAACTTTTGAGAATCATATTTCTTTAAAGTGCATTAATTAATAAATTATAATCATTTGCCTCACACTTATAATTAATCAAAATGCATAATCATATAAAATTTTGCAAAAAACGAATATTTTGCATATTTTTAGGAGCTATATAAATAGTATATTGGTTATTATTTCATATCACATTATATTCAATCAAAAGAAAAATTACAGAAAACTTAAATGATAAGTTTATATATATTTTGCTAGGATAATAACCTAATAATAAAAAAAAATAATAAAATCGAACCGTGACACACTTTTTACCTATATTTACTATATCATTTGTTATCTTTCCTATGTATATAGTACATTGAAAATACTACTAAAAATAGGAATTCCCATTGTTTTAGAATAGCTCATAGTTCTACATGAGGCGATTTGGAGGAAATGTGCTTTTGACAAACCCGGGGTTTGTTTATCGTATTTTTTAATTTAAATTATATACACTCACTTGTACTAGCACAATAATTGTAATGCAGTTCGATATTAATTTTAAATAAATCAACCGCAAACTGTATTATTATAACGGTAAAATATTTAAATGTTACTTAAGAGAATAATAATCATATTATTTTATAATAATAATACAATAATCTTCTTAATTCAGAGTAAGAGTAATTTTTAATTGATGTACAGAGAGGAGAGAGTTCAGTTATAAATTAAAGGTTAGTAGTTGTTAGGTACAAATCTCATGTATTAAAATCGGGCGCCCGCCTTATGTATTGCAAATAATTTTTTTCATCGAGATTTTGTCACAGTCAAGATTATTTTCTGAAGATTTTGTCGCAGGTAAGATTATTTTTTCAATATTTTGTCGTAGTCGAGATTTTGTCGCATCAAGATTTTTTATTTAGGATATTGGTTAAAAGTATTTTGTAATAAGGTTTTTTTTTCGAGATTATGTAACAATCCCGTTATTTACATAACGGTAAGCGTTAAGTGGATTTTTTTTAAATAGTTTAGTAGAGCAAAGCTTCAGAATTTTTTTTAAGTCAACTTGTTCTAACAAAAGTCTTCTAGAAAAATATAGGGAATTTCATTAGCTTTCAGAATATAGGGAATGTCATTAGCTACAATTTAAAAAAAAATTGGGATCCTACAATTTACCGTTAATGAGAAAATCGTAAAAAAATGAATTTTTTATAAAATTTGTAATGCATTTTTCGGCCACTAGATGGCGTTTTCGGGTAAAATGACGTCATTATTCAGAGACCTGACGTCATAAAGTACCGTTATGTAATGACGTCATCTTAAAAGCTCGGGCCCGTTATTCGGAAGTACCCCCACTATTTGTTAGTAAATAATTAATATTTATTTTTGTAAAAATAATATATACATAAATCGTAAAATATAAGAATTTTTTGTCCTGTAAAATTTAAATATAATTTAGTATTTACTTATTAAAAAAGTTTTAGTTTAATCGAGTTTTAGTTGAATATATAAAGAATTTATTTTTCTTGTTTCCGAAATGAACTATTACAGATAGAATCAATTTATAGATGATGCATTATTTATTTATAACATATCTCAAAATGCTCCATTCTTTTAACTTTATACAGAAAAATAAAATCGAACGAAATTGAAGTTGAATTTACTTCAAAAGAAAGAAATTTCAACTTAAAAATAATCTTATAAATTATTTTAGTAATCAAACATTTAAAATAATTTATAATAAATAAACTTATACGTTAAATAAAATTTTATATTTTTATCAGCATATGTATCATATTTTCCATATTGGTTCATATCTTTATATATAAATTTTGAAAAAAAAATTGGTCGGGATTTTTAGTTTTCCTTACGTTTAAGATGTCAGGGAACTCGAATCCGTAAAAACAAATCTTATCAAAGCAAAAATACAGTTTGTTAAGCGCTTAGAAAAAGTACAAAAAGACATTCAATTCAATCAAACATTGGCAGAAAGGTAAACAAAGGCTATAATTTTATGCTTATGGTATCCACGGCCTGCTTCAGGGGTAACAGAAAATGAGGTCATATCTTAACTCTGTTTCGCAAGTGTATACATAAAAACTATGCAATTACTATGACAAAAATTTGTACATCTAGGTTACAGCACCTTAATTAGGCTGTCATATTTTAACCAAATTCACATAATTAACGTCCCATAAACATGACAAGAATTGGAATCTCTTGGTCCCAGTGCCACTATTTTATGGAAATTTCCATTTTTGAAATTTAAAATGGTCATAAAACAAAGTTCAGATAGACCTAGGTCCTTAAATTAGGTAGAATAGGTTGATGTCTGCCGAACTCATTTCAAGATGGATGAGGGGGCATATTTATGAATTAGACTACAACCACTACAACCAGAATTTTGATTTCTTAAAATACTATATTGTACCTTGTGCAAAAAAATTACTTAAATTATAAACCACCATCCCATTTAAGTAGGGGAAGTGGCGTATTATTTATTTTTTTATTTATTTATTTATTGGTATTTATTAAACCAATCAGACTCGTGGCCCATAAAGATTGTTACAGTAATAATTATAATGGTATTAGTATGGATATATGAAACTTAATATATAATTACAGAAAATTTAATTCAATTAACATTATTTTAATTACAAATTGAATACAATATTAGAAATAAAAACTTTATTTTAAATATATATATATAATATATGATTAAACAGTGTGGCCCTAAATTTTTGTCAAACCTCCTCTCTCGCTTAAAAATAAAAGAACTATCGCGTTAAAAACATGATACCAGGTGAATGAGCGACCAAAAGCACTTAGTATTAACAACATAAAGACAATTACCTATACGTATACAATACTATTATAAAACACATCTTCACCCGTTGTTTACTTTTGTTATGAAATCGCTATCCAACTAACCTAAAAAAACTAAAGTTCTGATCAGTTCATTATTGAAATTGTATATAAATAATTTTTCAATAACAAAAAAAATTAAATAAAATAATAATAATTTTTTTTTGTGAAATTGGTTGGCTAAACTTAAATTAATTGCTTTTCTGTTTAATTTAAAAACTATACAAATCGAAATTGAATTATTTTGATATTTTTATTGAAGTAAATTAAACCAGCATCCACCAATCATCCAGCTATACAACTAATATGCAAGTCATCACTCAGCCATGCATACTCATACAAGATACAAGGAATGTAATTAGTAATTAATTATATGAGCTATAATTAATTAGTATTAATGATATGAGCTATAACCGGTCTGCGGCGTAGTATATTAAAATAAATAAATATTAGTTTCTTAAAATATACTATTCTACACCTTGTATATAAACAAAAACGAAACCCGTACCTTCAACACTCTTCATTTTATAGGGGCAATAATTTCGACATTTTTAGAGTTAACATATATTGCATATGACAATTACAAGTATTTATTTATTGAAACTTGGTTATAATTTCAAACTTGTACAACATTGGGAGTTATTAAACTATTTGACTTTGATAACTTTTTTTTTGCCGAAAGTTGATTGATAATTTAAAATACGGGTAGAGTAGAAACTTCTTAAGTCATTTAAATTTCTAGAAAGAAATTTTCTTTGTTCTGGCAGGATATTACATTTGTAATATTTTTAAAAAGTAAAACGTATTCTCGCGACGGATAAAAGCTTACACGGATCGTCAAACTGAAATTTTAAAAATGAAAAAATGATTACAGGAAATTTTGTGAAATGGTTACAGGACATTTTATAAGAAAATGATTGAAATTTTTTACTTTCCCTTTTATGAATTCACACTTCCAGTATATATGTCGGTATGTCGGGATCTCCTCACCTGGCCATAATTCTTAACCGGCTTGACCGATTGAGCTCAAATTTGGAAGTTGATTTGGGGCCTTTTTGATTAGGGGACGCGGGCGCGGAGGGCCGTTTAATTTTTGAATGTACAAAAAAATCATGTGGGGTATCAAATGAAAGGTATTGACGAGTACATCTCATTGGACGGTAGTCCGGGGGGCGCCGTGGGTCATGTCGGGCCAAATCGGGGCAATGTGGGGCCCCATAATACAAAAAATCATGTGGGGTATCAAATGAAAGGTCTTGACGAATACATCTCATTGAGCGGTAGTCCGGGGGGCACCGTGGGTCATGTCGGGCCCAAAACGGGGGCAATGTTGGGCTCCATTATACAAAAATCATGTGGGGTATTAAATGAAAGGTCTTGAAGAGTATATTTAAATGAGCGTAGTCCGTAAAGGCACACTGGGTTACACGAGGTTCCAAAAGGGGGTCATGTGGGTCAACAAGGCCTTAAATCATAAAAATATCGTGTAGGGTATCAAATGAAAGGTCGTGCAGAGTACATCTCGTTTCGTAGTGCGTGGGTCAAGTGGGCCCAAAATCTGTTCCGAGAGGTACTCTGGGTCTTGTGGGGCCCATTATGCAAAAAGACATGAGAGGTATCAAATAAAAGGTATTGAAAAATACATCTCGTTGCGCAGTCCGTGGAGCTTCATAATAAATGTTAGGGCCCAAAACCTTGTCATGTGGGGGCTCATCATAAAAAAATCAGGTGGGGCATCAAATAAAAGGTCTTGAAGCGTAGTCCGCGCAGTACCCTAGGTCATGTGGACCGATTATACAAAAAACATCAGCCACATGTGGAATTCCAAATCGTGGGCCATGAGTAGCTCAAACAAATCATTCCCAAGTTGTTAAAGTATTTAAATATTTTTAGTCGGTGAAATGAATAAATATTTGACCGACTAAAAAGTGTAAAATAAAAAATATAAATAAAAAAAGTTTTTTAAAAATACTTTCCGTTAAAGAAATATTCAACTAAAAAGTAATAAACAAGCAAATAATACCACATCAATGTACTTTCCCTTACTGTTGTTGACAGTTGCTAAATTTCAACGGGAAAGTACATTGATGTGGTATTATTTGCTTGTTTATTACTTTTAAGTTGAATATTTCTTTAAGGGAAAGTATTTTTAAAAAACTTTTTTTATTTATATTTTTTATGATGTTTGTTAAATTTTAAATAGAATATGAGAATAAATTTCTTTATTTTACTTGACAAAATGTTGAAATAAAAAACATGAAAAACAAACTCTGGGTTTGGACATTTCCTCAAAATCGCCTCATTTATGAACTCTGAGCTATTCTAAAACAATGGTAATTCCTATACGTGTATAGTATTTTTTAGTATTTAATGTACTATACGTTACAAAGATAAAAAATACGATAAACAAACCCCGGGTTTGTCAAAAGCACATTTCCTCCAAATCGCCTCATGTAGAACTATGAGCTATTCTAAAACAATGGGAATTCCTATTTTTAGTAGTATTTTCAATGTACTATATACATAGCAAAGATAACAAATGATATAGTAAATATAGGTAAAAAATGTGTCACGGTTCGATTATATTATTTTTTTTCCTTCCTAGGTTATTATCCTAGCAAAATATATATAAACTTATCATTTAAGTTTTCTGTAATTTTGCTTTTGATTGAATATAATGTGATATGAAATAATAACCAATATACTATTTATATAGCTCCTAAAAATATGCAAAATATTCGTTTTTTCCAAAATTTTATATGATTATGCATTTTGATTAATTATAAGTGTGAGGCAAATGATTATAATTTATTAATTAATGCACTTTAAAGAAATATGATTCTCAAAAGTTTTCTCATTATTTGTTTTTAAAAATATTGCGCGGTTATAATTATACAAGTAAATTAAAAATGTAATTTTTTGAATTTCGAAGGGCCACAACGGAAAGGAGTGGGGAGATACGGATACAATTTCTTCAGAGACTCTAGTTATTTTTTAGATATCTCTTTGGTAAATAAATGTCAGCCTTCCATAATAAGCAGTTTGGGAAATACAGGGTATTAAAAAAACTAAAAAAAGTTGTATGAAGATAACGGTATTTTTATACATCAAAGAATTAAATTTTAAAAAATTTGTTAATTTCACAATTAAGATAAAAGATTTAACTTTTAAACCAATTTTTATTGGTTTAAAAGTTATTAGATGTTCAATATGGGCAATTTTCGAACTTAGAGGGGGAATAACTCAGAGGGGAAAAGAGATAGAAGAAAATTTTGTTCTACTGGACCTATTATTTTATTACTGTCTATCTATGGTTTTTAATACTCTATCTTAATTTTAATACTCTATCTTAATAGATGTAGAAGTTTGTGTAAACGGACGGACGGACAGATAGACGGAGAGACGTACAGACGGACAGACAGAGTGAAACTAATATACACATTTCTTCCAATTTGGTTGGAAATGTGTTAAAAATGATATGGTAAATATAGGAAAAAAATGTGTCCCTGTATGATTTTATTAACTTTTTTTATTATTCCAGGAAAATATATATAAATTTATCATTTGAGTTTTCTCTAATTTTGCTTTTAATTTAATAAAATGTGATATGAAATAATATCCAATATTCCATTTATATAGCTCCTAAATATATGCAAAATATTCGTTTTTTGCTAAATTTTACATGATTAAGGGTTTTGATTAATTATAAGAGTAAGGCCAATGATTATAAATTATTAATTAATGCATTTAAAATAAATATGATTATCGAAAGTTTTCTCAATATTTGTTTATAAAAATATTGTGCAGTTATAATTTTACAAGTAAATTATAAATGTAATTTTTTGTTTTACGAAGGGTCAAACCTGAAAGGGGGGAGGAGATACTGATACAATTTATTCAGAGACTCTAGTTATTTATCTCTTTGGTACATAAATTTCAGCCTTCCGTAATAAGCAGTTTTGGAAATATTTAAAGGAACTTATAAAAGTTGTATGAAGAAAACGGTATTTTTATACGACAAAGAATTAAAGTTTAAAAAATTTGTTAATTTCACAAAAAAGATAAAAGATTTTTCTATCTTATAGCTTTTACAGACCTCAAAAAGTTTTAGTGGTTTAAAAGTTATTAGATGCTCAATATGGGCAATTTTCGAACTTGGAGGGGGAATAACTCAGAGGGGAGGAGAGGGTTCCACTGGTCCTATTATTTTATTAACATATATCTATGGTCTAAACTTTGACACTCTATCTTAATAGATGTAGAAGTTTGTGTAAACGGACGGACGGACAGACAGAGTGAAACTAATATACACATTTCTACCAAATTGGTTGGAAATGTGCTAAAAACCAAAAAGTTTAAACCGCAGAGGCAAAAACGGGCTATGTTCATTATATTTTCGAGAAAGTATTGTTTTAGATTTAGATTAGATAATTAATTTTATCTATGTACATATACTGTAAAATGATATTAAATAATCCAAAAAATGTATACAAAAACCCCGAAAACCAATATAATTTAATCTTTTATTTAACAGATTTAATTTTAAAAAAGTCGCACAGTTGAACTACCATGCAGTAGTTTCGTAATAATGCGCTTTTTTAAATTACTACATAGTATTATGAAATTCTTTCTTCTCATTTTCTACATCTCTCATTTTCTACATCTATCATAAAACTCGGTGAACATTTTTTTTTACTTGTAATATTAACTGTTATATTATTTACTAGCCTTCAAATTCGATGTCAATACGCAATACCCATTTTTGGTATTTATGTATACCATTCTGAATTACATTTTATAAATTAAAATTTAAGATTTTTGGTTAAGCAGCTCCTCTAACGGCAGAAATTGGTAATATGGTTAATTCAATCGTCCCTTTAAGAAAAATAAGCGAATTCGCTTTTGGCGAACTGTTTAGAACCGGATAAGTAACGCCTTTTTAATAATCTTTCATGTTTTTTCAACCACGAGAAAAATATTCGCAACTGTTCCACTTCTGTTTCGCCCATAGCGAACTGATATTATCGGGTTTGTAACATAATCTGGAAAAAAAAACCTTATTACAAAATACTTTTAACCAATATCCTAAATAAAAGATCTTGATGCGACAAAATCTCGACTACGACAAAATGTTGAAAAAAATAATCTTACCTGCGACAAAATCTTCAGAAAATAATCTTGACGGCGACAAAATCTCGATGAAAAAATTATTTGCAATACAGAAGGCGGGCGCCCGATTTTAATACATGAGATTTGTACCTAACAACTACTAACCTTTAATTTATAACTGAACTCTCTCCTCTCTGTACATCAATTAAAAATTACTCTTACTCTGAATTAAGAAGATTATTGTATTATTATTATAAAATAATATGATTATTATTCTCTTAAGTAACATTTAAATATTTTACCGTTATAATAATACAGTTTGCGGTTGATTTATTTAAAATTAATATCGATTAATGCAGTTCAATTATTGTGCTAGTACAAGTGAGTGTATATAATTAAAATGAAAAAAATGAAAATTGAATTAATTCCTTCGAAAAAAGCAAACTTTAAATTAGCAGTCGATGGTTATGTCTACCATTTAGAAAAAAAAACAAGAAAATAAATATCGTTGGTTGTGTGAGCAGAGGAAAAGTCAGAAAGCCCCTGTAGGGCTAGAGTATCGACTATTGAAGAACTTTACTCATTAATTTTTTTTTATTTACTCATTAAATTTTTTTTTTAATTTGAAATATAATTATTTATATTTTAAAAACGGGATTTATGTAAAGATTTTGACGATAAAGATTTTTGAAAAATCGAGATTTTGTCGCATCTTGATTTACGTAAGAAAATGTAAGTTTTGTAGAAAGTCGATCTTTTTCCAAATAAAATAGTTATTTCATATAGTAAATGTGCAAATGTTAAAAAGTAAATGAAGTTTGACCACTAGTTGGAAAGGTATTTATAAGTAGAATACAATGCTAGTAATAGTAATTCTATTTCCAATTTCAGAAGCTAGAGGCGCTGAATTTCAAAATAATGTATTAAGTTTTAGAATGTAATTTCGAATAGTATCGCCTGCAAAGTTCCGAGTGTTAGACAAGACCCTGTAAGAACAGAACCAGTGAATTCACTATATTACCCCTGATGAATGGAACTGGTGAATTCTCTTATGAACTCAATATAGGCTCGGTGAAAAAATTCACCACTTTTATCAATGAACGACCTATGAATGGTCACCATATATTTCCCCATATAGTGAAGGAACGAGTTCCATGCACTAGGGAAGGAACGAGTTCCATGCACTAGTGAAGGAACAAGTTCCATGCACTAGTGAAGTAAGCAGTGCATGGAACTGTTGTGGTTTTGGTGCATATTCACCTAAACCTAAAAGCATACCAGTTCCTTGCACTAGTGACATAACTAGTGAATTCATGTAATGAAATAACCAGTGCAATTCATATGTTTTGTTTTAAAATAATTTATTTAAATTATTTAAATAAAAATAACATTTCATTAAAAAAATATATAAATAGTATAAACAAATTACTGTGTTGTATTTCTTTTCTTTTTGGTGTTATTGATACTATTGTGGGAGCGTAAAACATATTTCTTATATTTTGTCCCAATTCGGGTGCTGGAAGATTTGAGCAATCTAAAAAGTTTTAAAAAGTCCAGATTTAATAAAAACAAAATGTAATAAAAATATTTTTTTACCAAAAAGATAGGTTGAAAATAGTTCTAATTTTTAATTTTTCAGTCCTCTTTTCCCAGACCGATCCCAATCAAATTTTATATAAAATTCGTCATTGAATTTCCATGAACTCCTATAGATGTTCTCTAAGAAGTTGACTAAAAAACAGAAAATTAAACAAATAATAGTAAGTTGCTACTATTTTTATTTTAACTCATAAAATAGTTTAAAAAGAAGTGCAACAAAATTTCTGCATTTAGTACTGTTGATTTTGTTGCAATTTTTTAAAAATATTTTTGCGCTTTTAATTGTAGTGGTGAACGGCCAAGAAGTTCACCAGTTTGTTCCCTAGTTTTTTCACCTGTACAATGCTGGTTTTTTCAAGGTTTGCATTAAATTCTTTAATTAAAAACAATAATTATAAAGTTAATTCTTCGTACGAAGAAGTAAATACTTTGAAATTACGAATACGAAGAAGTAAATACTTTGAAATTACGAATACTTTGAAAAAAGAAGCATTTATTGTACAGGTGAAAAAACTAGGGAACTTCTTGGCCGTTCACCACTACAATTAAAAGCACAAAAATATTTTTAAAAAATTACAGCAAAATATAATAAAAGTATTTTATGATTATTATCCAATAATTACGAATAAGCAACGTAATTATTGAATAATAATTAGATATTTTTTTACCAAAATCACAATCAAAGGTAAAGAATAGAAAGAAAACTAAAAAAAAGAATATGGCCTGATACAAATTGCATATCAAAATGCAAACTATTTAAAAAATAGAAAATTATTATATTAATTAATAATACACTTAGCTGAACGTTTTATTAATATTTTTTCCAAAAACTATTTTTCACTTTAATTAAATTAAATTTTAATTAACTTTAACTAATGCTCTTCACCGTTCAGAGTCTGACTACTTAATAAATTTTGACGTTTCTGAGTTAATTCACGTTTCTTACACTAACTGGTGAATTTTTTTTCCTAATAAGTAGGTAATTCACCAGTTCCCTTTTTTTGACACGCATACAGTCTTAAAACCAAATGCGTTAGTGTGAGAATTGAAAAAAAAATATAAACTGGTTTACTATTTCTTGCATTGGATTTACACACCCAACTTTGCAGGCGACAAGTCTGACGTTCGACATTTTCTCTCACTTTTTGATGTGTGTTAGAAAAAGAAAAAAATTGTCGCCTGAAAAGTTGCCTCTAAAGTTGAGATTTTAATGGATACAATTTTGACATATTATTAAAATGACACAAAAAGGTATTTTTTTTTAACTTTTTTGTGTCTTATTTTGTACTTGAAAAAGTAAAAGTGAAGATATTATTTAAAAATACGATAAACAAACCCCGGGTTTGTCAAAAGCACATTTCCTCAAAAAACGCCTCATGTAGAACTATGAGCTATTCTAAAGTATTTTTTAGTAGTATTTTAGTAATATGTACTATACATAAAAAAGAAATGGTAAATATAGGTAAAAAATGTGTCCCAGTACGATTTTATTAATTTTTTTTCCTTTCAAGGTTATTATTCCAGGAAAATATATATAAACTTATCATTTAAGTTTTTTGTAATTTTGCTTTTAATTAAACATAATATGATATGAAATAATATCCAATATTCTATTTATATAGCTCCTAAAAATATGCAAAATATTGTTTTTTTTTGTAAAATTTTACATGATTAAGAATTTTGATTAATTATAAGTGTGAGGCAAATGATTATAATTTATTAATTAATGCACTTTAAGGAAATATGATTTTCGAAAGTTTTCTCAATATTTGTTTATAAAAATATTGTGCAGTTATAATTTTACAAGTAAATTAAAAATGTAATTTTTTGATTTTTGAAGGGCCACAGCGGAAAGTGGACGGGAGATACGGATACAATTTCTTCAGAGACTCTAGTTATTTTTTAGAGATCTCTTTGATACATAAATTTCAGCCTTCCATAATAAGCAGTTTGGGAAATACAGGTTATTAAAAAAACTAAAAAAAGTTGTATGAAGATAACGGTATTTTTATACAACAAAGAATTAAATTTAAAAAAATTTGTTAATTACACAATTAAGATAAAAGATTTTCCTATCTTATAGCTTTTACAGACTTCAAAATTTTTTATTGGTTTAAAAGTTATTAGAAGTTCAATTTGGGCAATTTTCGAACTTGGAGGGGGAATAACTCAGACGGGAAAAGAGATAGAAGAAAATTTTGTTGTACTGGACCTATTATTTTATTACTATCTGTCTATGGTCATTTTAATACTCTATCTTAATAGATGTAAAAGTTTCTGCAAACGGACGGACGGACAGACAGAGTGAAACTAATATACACATTTCCACCAAATTGGTTGAAATGTGCTAACAATTAATCATTAATGTAATAAAACTTTTAGCGTGTTTTTTTTCTTCAAATATATCCCATCATTTTGAGTTTTATATAATTCAGAATTCAGTTAATCTTGTTAAAGTATTTTGATTTTTATGTAAATATACAAAAACAATTTCAACGTTTAATATTTCGGAAAATATCATAAAGAAATTGTTGTAATATAAATTACAATCATACAAATTCTTTTAATATTCTTTCTTTTAACTCATCTTTAATATGTTCTTTTTTTTTTCTTTTAAATAAAACACTTAGATATAGTTTATATTTATAAAAATGTTCTTTATTAACTTCAACTATTTAATATTAATTCAATTAATTCAATCTTTTAATTTTAATTCACTTATGACAATCTTTTAACTATCTAAATTTAATTCAATTATTACATATATAAATTAATATAACCTTTTTTATTTAATTATATTTAATTTATTCATTTTCTTTTTATTTAGTTTCATTGAATATAAATTTTATAATATTTGGTTAACTAAATCAAATTTTCGATTTTCACAGTTAGTTTAGACAATTTTAATTTTTTTTTTAAATAAAACTTTTTTCTTTTTCTTAAAAACGACTGACCCAAAACTTTTAATTTAAATTACTATTTAAAATTTAAACTTTATTTTCTTTAATTAACCAATTTAATTTATTCGATCGACTGACTAACCGATCAACTTCCCAAATTTTTATTTTTCTTTCTATTTTATTTTGTTGGAGAGCTTTTTTGGTTTTCCAAAATCTTTCCAATAATTTTTTGGAAAACCAATCAGCTTCTCCAACAAAATAATTTAAATTAATTTTAATTCGATTGGTTAATTAATTTTACGCGTTGTCAGCACAGAGAAATTATTATTTATTGAATTAAATAATTTCTCTGTGCACGAGCAACGCGTAATTTGAAACTTTTGTTTTTCTTTAATTAATTTAATAATTTTATTAATTTGAAATTTATTGATTTCCGTTGTGAATTGAAGCACAGGGTGCCTCAATTCACAACACCTTCCCTCTTAGAAAAAATATAAGGGTCGAAGATTTTCTTCGACTCTTATATTTTAAAATTAATTATATATATATTTTTATATATTTTTTTTTTACTTTATAAAAACATGTATTGTATATTTTTACTATATATTTGTTAAAAAATTTGTGTATTTGTATATTTTTATTTCTTTTATAAACATAAAAAAAAATTTTTATTTCCTTTTTATATATGTATATATTTTTTTTTTTTTTTACATTTTTTTTTTTTTTATTTTATATATTTTGTCTAAATATTTTATATTCTTATATATATTTTTTTTTTTTTATTTTACATTTACTATATATTTTATTTTAAAAAGTAATTCTTTTGTTTCATTAAAAACTTTTATATTTTAAATCATTTCGTTTTATTTTATTAATAAAAATGTTAATAAAGTTTTATATAAAATTATACAATCATATTTATGCATATATATTTTTTTTATAATTATATTTATGCATATATAATTTATTATAAATTTATTTTATTTTTAGTAAAATTTATGACAAAAAAAATGCATATATATATTAAAATTTAAGAAAAGGAATAGGAATTTAAGGAATAAGGATAATATTTTGTTCGTATATGTTTTTTCTAATGTTTTTTTTAGCGTTCACGCTTCCCTTCTTATTTTATTCTAAAAATTTTGTTTTAAAAATTTTTTTTAAATTCTTAATTACCCTGTTGTTTTTTTTTTTATTTATTATTCAATAATGCTTACTAATACATAATTTTAATATAAAAAGGTAAGAATTTAGTTAAATTAATTAATAATGTCTGATAACGAAAGTGTGACAAGTTTAGCCACGACCGTGGTTTTCCCTAAAAATAAGGAGAACATACCACCTCGGAAGGTATCTTCCTTGGTGGTTAACAATTACTTATTTAGGGCTTATCGCCCTAAACATAAAAATCATAATTTACCGTAAGTAAAGAAAATTTCCAAGAAAAAAAAAAATTTTGTTTTATACATTTTGTTTACTTTTTAGAAGGTAATGAAGAAACAAAATTAGACGGTCGAAAGAAAAGAAATAAATCTTTATGTTGATTTTACTTCAATTTGAAGATATTTATAAGTAAAAAAAATAAAATCAATTTTTTCTATTACATATATTAAATTTATTTTTTTTTTTTTTGTGACAAAAAAACACTTGAAAATATTTTTTTTTTTTAGTTTTGAAATAAAAAAAATTATCAATTATTTTGTAGAAAAAAGAAAGAAAAAAAATTTGTTAAAATAATATTAGATTTCTGTATTTTTATTTGTTTGTATCAATAATAAAAAAAATAAATAATTATATCTATGCCAAACTAGTTTTGTTTTCTTTAGTTTGATAATAAAATTATACAACATTAAAGGTAAGATAAAGGTAATAAAAAAATAAAGGACAACATTTTAATATACATTATTTTAAAACTTTACTATCTAGGTAGTAAAACATATAAAATCTCCAATTAACTTTGTACAACAATTTTATATGTTATGTTGTAGGATATTAATTATTCAAAAGAAACCCATGATAAAAAAAATTATTAATGATACATAATTATTATATTAAATGAGACATAATTGTTAATTATTCTAAATGAACTCTCTTTTTTTTTTATCTTTCCCATATAAATCCACCTTATTTCGCTCGCCGTAAAATTTGTCAAAAAAAATTCTTATAATAACATGTATGCGATAAACTTTAAGAATGCACACAAATATCTTATTTTTTTTAATTGAAAATACAATCAACTAATGCACACAAATCTCTTATATACCTACTTGAAAATACAATCAATTTGTGTATTTGTTCATTAGGGGTTTTGTGTAGAAATTGTATTAAGATTAAAAAACGATAATTTTATGCTATCCAATGCACTTTTTGGATGCATTATTAGTTTTTTTTAATGCATTATTAAAGATTTAATTTAGTATGAATTTATACTTCTGCAAACTAGTAGTGCAAAAAATTAAAATACAACAAAAAAATGTCGTTTATGTAAGTATATATTTTATTTTATTATTTTTTTTTTTTATTTAAAACTTTTATTATTTTATAATTTATAATTTATTTAAATACTTTCTCCATCCTCTGTTTTTTAGTATCAAAAATTGTCTGGTCCTTCTCCATAGATTTAAAATAATTGGTTTGTATAAAAAATTATACTAAAAATTGTTAGAAAATAATCATAAAAAATTTTTTTATAGAAAGAGTAGAAGAAGAATTTAACATCTCCTTGGGTGAAGCTGATGATACTTTAACAACAGAAATCGTTACGATTGGCAACGAAATCAATCAAGAGTATTCTGTTGAAAAAACGTTTGGGGAGGTTGCGGTCGACCGGGCCGGTCAGGCTACTCTGCCCAGTACAGCCGACCGTTCCCGGTTGTGTGCCCTCTGTGGGTATGAAACGAGTCATAAGGGGCATTTCACCCGTCACCTTATGACTCATAACCCTCAGAAGGCATGGCAGTGCGTGGTATGTAAGCGGCCCTTTAGCCGCAAAGAACACCTTACATACCACTACTCCCACCTACATCCGGGAGTGTCCCTGCCCCGCAACCTGTCCAAGCGACGAAAATATTATAAATTTTATAATGAAATACAATAAAGGTTAGTTATTCTGTTAATTTATTACAATAATAAAAAAAATAATAAAAATTTCCTTTCTTTTTTAGGAAATGTTAAAAATAAAATTATCAAAAAAAATGTGAAAACAAATTTTATTATATTAAAACATCAAAAACATTTGTAAATTAAAAAATTTTATTAATAAAAAAAATGTAATTGAAAATGATAAAAAAAAATACTAATATAAAAAAATGTCATAAAAATAATATTAAAAAATTAAAAATTTTTTGAATATAAATTTTTTGAATATTGAATATAAATAAAAAAAATTGAATTAAAAATATATTTTTTTTTGTTAAATGAATAAAATTTTTATTTTCTTATTCCCTGTTTTCTTTTCTCTTCGTTATTCCCTGTTTCGTTATACTTATTGTTTATGAATCTAGGTGAGAAAATTTTTAGGGTTTTTTATTTTTGTTTTGTTTTTTCTATATATCTTATTACTATATAGTGATCGTATTTATTAGTTAATTTTATTATATAGGGGTTTTATTTATTAGTTATCTCTATTGTATAGGGGTTTTATTTATTAGTTAATTCTATTATATAGAGGTTTTATTTATTAGTTAATTCTATTATATAGGGGTTTTATTTGCATTTTATTTTATTTGGACTTTGTATATAAAGATTTTTTTCTGATTCACTAGGAATTTAAAAAAAAAAAGGATTTTTTTATATGTATATTTTTATAATTTCGTTGAGGATTTTATATATTTATTATTTTATATATATATATTTTTTTTTTAATTAAAAATTTTAATTTTATTTTTTGGCCAATTTTTTTTTAGATATTTTTTGTTTTAATACCTTTTCTACTTTAAATCAATAAAAGGTAAATCCAAATTTAACAATTTTACATTTATACTTTAATAATTTTAATGAATCTAATACAAAAAATTAATCAAATCAATTTTAACATTATTTTTCTTTTATTTTTTACTTATTCGATAATTTGTTATTTCAACCAAAATTTTAACAAATTTAAATTTAATCAATTTTCTATAAATTTTACTTTAATAATTTAATTTCATATTTTAATTAATTTAATTTTTTATATTTGTCAATTTTAATTTAATAATTAGCCAAAAAATAAATTTTATTATTCTCCATTATTAAAACAATTAGATTTGGAGTAATAATAATTATATAAAATAACGAAGAACCGAATCTTCCTAATTTGTTATTCATTTTTATATAAAATAAATTTTTTTATTTTTTATCAAAAAAAATTGATTTATTATTTTCTGTTTTGTTATAATATATATATATAATTTTATGATTGTATATACATATATTTTATATTTTTAAAATATTATAAACAGCATGTTTTATATATTTTCGTATATAAAAAAAATATTTGAAATTTGTATATTTTAATATAGTTAGAAAAAATAACTTACTACTTTAATATATAAAATTTTTTTTTTAAGTTTTTCTGCTTCTTCCGCTACTTTGCTGCAAAAAATCTTTTCTGCTTCTTTTACTGCAACTTTTAACTGCTTCTACTGTTTGTTCTGCTACCACTGATGTTAAATTTTATTATTGATAAAAATGCTTTATTAAAATTACTGCTACTTTTATTTTTTTTTTTTACAAAAAAAATTTTATAATAATTATTTATAAGATTTTATTTAACGTTAAATTATTATATTTTTTTTTAACTATTTTTAGTCCACTTTTATTTTATGATAATGTTTTTTATTTTTATTTAGCTTTAATCTCCCGTTTTACCTTTACACAAATTCTTTTGGATGAGAAACGTACTTCTCATCCTGTCCGCAGCGCCAATGTTGTAATATAAATTACAATCATACAAATTCTTTTAATATTCTTTCTTTTAACTCATCTTTAATATGTTCTTTTTTTTTTTTTTTAAATAAAACACTTAGATATAGTTTATATTTATAAAAATGTTCTTTATTAACTTCAACTATTTAATATTAATTCAATTAATTCAATCTTTTAATTTTAATTCACTTATGACAATCTTTTAACTATCTAAATTTAATTCAATTATTACATATATAAATTAATATAACCTTTTTTATTTAATTATATTTAATTTATTCATTTTCTTTTTATTTAGTTTCATTGAATATAAATTTTATAATATTTGGTTAACTAAATCAAATTTTCGATTTTCACAGTTAGTTTAGACAATTTTAATTTTTTTTTTAAATAAAACTTTTTTCTTTTTCTTAAAAACGACTGACCCAAAACTTTTAATTTAAATTACTATTTAAAATTTAAACTTTATTTTCTTTAATTAACCAATTTAATTTATTCGATCGACTGACTAACCGATCAACTTCCCAAATTTTTATTTTTCTTTCTATTTTATTTTGTTGGAGAGCTTTTTTGGTTTTCCAAAATCTTTCCAATAATTTTTTGGAAAACCAATCAGCTTCTCCAACAAAATAATTTAAATTAATTTTAATTCGATTGGTTAATTAATTTTACGCGTTGTCAGCACAGAGAAATTATTATTTATTGAATTAAATAATTTCTCTGTGCACGAGCAACGCGTAATTTGAAACTTTTGTTTTTCTTTAATTAATTTAATAATTTTATTAATTTGAAATTTATTGATTTCCGTTGTGAATTGAAGCACAGGGTGCCTCAATTCACAACAAAATCAAATTTTAGCTATCCAAAATTAACTCACAGAAAATTCCTACTAATAATAGTAATAATAATCGAAAATTACATAATATGTATTTATTTTTCATCTTTTCAATTTGATTGAAAAGGAAAATAAAATTTCTGGTATTTGACAATTCTTGCGGTATATAATTTATTAAGTATTATATATTTTTATAATAAATTTTTTTATTTCTTTCAATTTAATTAATTGGTTCTCATTTATTGATAAAATTTGTGGATTTCTTGTTTTTACATAAAAATATTTTAATGAAAATCAACTTTTAAATTCTATATTATTTAGTAGTACATTATATTAAATTTTTATGTAATATTTAATTCTATATAATTTTAATTTAGTCAATTTCAAAATAATTACTCGTAAATAATAATAAAAATTTTTTTCTATTTCCCTGGTCATTTGTAATATAAAGGATATTATTATTTAAAATTCTATAAATTTGTCACGTTTCAGTCATGTATCCACAGAAATCGTGACTGTTTTGATTGATTAAAGATATTAAATAATAAAATATTTTACTTATTATTATATAATATATAATCCAATAAATTAATATTTACTTTCAGAGGAAAAATTATGTTTAACATTTATTATTTAATTAAAGATATTAGCTTTGTTTTTTTGGTAGACGGTTATATTGCATTGCAAATTTTAACATTGAAAACAAAAACAATTTGTTAGCAATAAAATGAGAATTATAGTACTTATTTATCCCTGACAAGAATTGTAATGGATAAATAGTTAATAATATGACATGTAAATGGCTCTGTTGTACTAAATTCAAATTATAGTTAATTCAAAAACCAATAAAATACTTATTACTCTTTCTTTAAGAGACAGAATTAAGTTTAGATTATTGTGAATTAAATTATGTAAATAATACATATAAATAATAATTATAAATAATAAAATAAAAACAATCATTTATTGAAAGTTTAAATGATATAAAACTGTACAAGTTAAACATTAAAGTTCTAATTTTTATTGACATTTACATATATTTTGATCAAACCTATAAAATTCTAAATATATATTTACTCTTTATAGCTGATAAAGAAATTTTATAGTTAAAAGGATACGTAAACGATCTTAAGTATTATTTTCATAAAATATTTGTTATAGTTTTGGGTTCTTAAATTAAACTATAAATTCTTATTTAAAGGATGAGCTAATAAAACTTTCATAAATTTTAATTTACTATATAATTGCTTTTTAAATTATAGTTACAATAAAAATACATTTAAGTGAATTTCGTAAACTTTAATATTTTTAATAACCTTTTAATCCATAAATTTCAAATTTCATTTATAAAGATTTTTATCCAAGTGTAGCAAAAATATTTTGTCACATCAACATTCATTTTCTACCCGCCAAGCGTTTAAAAGTATACTCTAAATTCCGAACGAAAATGTAATGTTAACGTAAAGTTTTTTTTCTACTATTTCAAGTGTACGCTAAATTCTTTACGGAAATGTTAAGTTTACGAACGTCTAAAAAGTTACGAAAATTTCTTAACCAAAATGTAACGTTGGCGTACACATAAAGTGTATACGCTAAATTCCGAATGAAAATGTAATGTTAATGTAAACTGTTTTTTCTACTATTTCAAGTGTACGCTAAATTCTTTACGGAAATGTTAAGTTTACGAACCCCTAAAAAGAAAATTTCTTAACCAAAATGTAACGTTGGCGTACACATAAAGTGTATACGCTAAATTCCGAATGAAAATGTAATGTTAATGTAAACTGTTTTTTCTACTATTTCAAGTGTACGCTAAATTCTTTACGGAAATGTTAAGTTTACGAACCCCTAAAAAGTTACGAAATTTTTTGTAAAAAGTTACAATTTTTTTATTCATTATTTTTTTTTATTTTTATATATTAATAAATATGAATTTATTTATTTTGTTTGGAAATATATTATTAAAATAACTAATTTGTTTTTTAATTATTAAATAAATACGAATACGCTACATTAAATCAGTACGAAAAAATTACGCTAAATTTGTACGTATACGTTACACATAAACAGTACGCACAAGTTACGCTAAATATGTACGATACATTACACCTAAACTGTACGAAAACATTACACCTAAACTGTACAGAAACATTACGCTTTTGCGAGAACTTTTCGTAACGAAAAATAGTGTTACTTCTCATATAAGGTGTCACTCATAAAAATAGTGTCACTTCTCATACAGTTGCATATCAATTCTGTTACACCAAAACGTAATATTTTCCAAGACCTTAGAAGGAATTAGACTCGGAAAACTTTACGTTTCCGTTACGCAATGTTTGGCTGGTATTCATTTGTATCTGTCCCAAAATTATAATTTTGTAATAAATTAAGAAATGAAACAAATATAGCCATATTTTCGTATACATAGCTATTCTAAATTTTTTTACAAACATGAAGATACGAAATCTCTTGTGGCTAGATATAATAAAGAGTATAGTATGATAATTGTTTAATTACCATAAAAAATGTTTATCATATAGAATAGATACACATTGTTGTCTCTCTTCTTTCAGGTACAATACTAGTTGATGGTTTCCTCTTGATAAATAATAAAAAGCTACATGTTCGTGTCCAACGCCAATTGTGAATTTTGATTGTTAATTTGCACAACACTCAAAATTTTGTGAATAAAAATATAAATTAAAATTTATTTTTAACAAAAAAGTAACAAAATATTTTCTACATTATGACGGAATTTCATTATTTTTTTTAATGTATTTATGTATTCTTATTATTACTATCGTCATTGATTAATTTTCCATAAAAAATTTTATATTTTACTATATTATTGGAAAATATTCACAATTTCTTGACAGTATAAGACAGTGACACAATTTGATTAATTTGGATAAAAATAATTCAGTGTAAATTTAAATAATTCTGCCTAAATATTTCTTGTATAATTGTATAATTCATTAGAAAATTTGTTTTCCTATTTAAATTATTTTCTTCCCATTTCACAATTTCATTGCTTGCTATTATATTTTGAATGTTAAACTGTTTCTATAATTTGTCAAAAATTGTAAATTACAAAACAATTATTTTTATAACTTCTTATGATTGATAAAATTGTTACAATTTTCACAGCTGAAAATTTAAATCAAAATGAGTCACACATTATTAATTAACATATAATATAATTCACAATTTTTGCTTCATTATACATTATTTCATTTTGTTAACATATATTTCCTTTTTCAAAATTTATTTACATTTTCCGGGAAATTTGTACAGATAAAATTAGTAATAAATTTCAATTTTATTATGGGAAATGTAGTAACCAATGTAGCTTTATGTCTTTATAATGTATTTCAGAAAATGAGTTTTTATATAAAAATACAAAGTTTCTTTTTTTTTTGTAAACATTTCCTGGTACGTTATGTAAATAAAATGTGATAATGTTTTTTAATGTTGTACACGGCGTTAAAAATAATTTTTTAACATAAATTGTTGGTATATTTTTGATATTGTACGTCAGGTAAGGCATTGACTAATAATAACATATAGACTTATAAAGTAAAACAAAACAAATTTCCAATTTCTGATTTGGCTTTTCTAATCTAATGAAAAAAACTTTTATGAATTCACACTTCCAGTATATATATATATATATATTATATATATACAATATATATATATATATATATATATATATATATATATATATATATATATATATATATATATATTGTATATATATAATATATATATATTTCTCCTCACCGATTGAGCTCAAATTTGGAAGTTGAGCTCGTGCCATCAAAGGCTTGGTACCATATAAATTTGGGGCCTTTTTGATGAAGGGGCGCGGAGGGTCGTTTAATTTTTGAATGTACCAAAAAAACCATGTGGGGTATCAAATAAAAGGTCTTGACGAATGGTTGGTAGTCTGGGGAGCGCAGTGGGTCAAGTGGGGCCCAAAATCAAAAAAATCATTGAGTACATCTTGTTGCTTAATCCATAGGTCAAACGAGCCCAAAAGTTAACAGAAAATGAAAATGTTAAATGTTAAAATTAACAGAAAATGTAAATTTAACAGAAAATGTAAGCTCGTGTCATCAGATGATTGGTGATGCCCTATAAATTAAGGGCCATTGTGATTAGTGGGAAATATAAATTTTTTCATGCATTTTTTTTATCGATATTACCAAAAAAAAACCCAAACGCCTGTACTATTCTTACAATATAGAAGAAATTATTTTTCTTTTTGCTAAAAATTGAAAATTGGAATTTATTATTTATGAATTAGAAAGTTTTGAAATGCGCGAATACCAACAAAACTATTCATAAAGATATACAATACAATCACATATATGAGAAAACAAAAAACAAAAGGTTTTTTCAATAAAAAGTTATCCTCTCACGCATGCTCTCATATTAGTCATTCATAATATTTCCTTTCCTATAATCTAACGAAAATATATAACAAAAAAACGCACGTTGAATGTTGATTTTTTTCATTAGATTAGGAAAGCTAAATCAGAAATTGGAAATTGGTTTTGTTCTACTTTATAAGTCTATATGTTATTATTAGTCAATGGGTAAGGTAAGACGAAAATGCTACTGTTTAATTTACAAAATTAAATTTAGTTTTTCTTATTTAGAGATCTTAGAGTTCACACAAGATAAAGCTTTTATTATTGATACAATATTAAAATTCAAATAGTTTTGTTTTCGTTCATAGATTATAATTATACTATTCATTTGTAGTTAAAACCAAAACCAGAGATTAAGGATAGTAAAATTTAGTTCATTCCATCGAGGTTTTATTTTTATTTCAGAAAGTCCAAAAATTTAAATTTATTTAAATTAGAAAACTTTCTTATCACTTGGATACTTACAATTTTTTATTAAACAAATTAGTTTTTCCAAATATGTATAAACTTTTCGTATTAAAGAATCTTGAAGAAATAAATTTTAAATTTTATAACTAAAACTTGAAATTTTAACTTAACTTTATTATATATGATATTATCTAATTTGTAATTGTGTTTCTCAAAAATATTGTGCTGCAGAAAATATAGAATTTAGAATTATATATACCTACATATTTGCAGAAAATTTTCAATTTAAAATATTCTAGTTTCCGAACAAAACTTTTCTCTTGAATTAATCACAAAGGGTGATAAAAATGACAATCTTTCCGTTATGTGCAAACCTTTTCTGCTGTAATTTCCAAGTTAGAAGATTCATTCAATTTTGATATGTTTTTCTTCAAAATCTATGAACTTAGTTTCCTTTTATACTCACACACAGTTTTCTAAATTGAAATTGGTAAATCTTATAATAATTTTTACAAGGCTCTCTTATTCTATATTTTAGAAAATTGTTTATATCAACATTTTGGAAATTGTGCTTACTAGTTGAGATTGTCTAACAAAAGAAACAAATTATTGAAAAAAATATATTAATATTAAAGCTTTTTTAAACTTTTTTCATTTGTGATTAATATTGGATGAATTTTTTTTCGTATAATGCATGCAGTTTTCATTGAAATTTTTGAAATTGATCCTTCCAAAAAAAATAACATTTACATTTTAAATTTCTTGTTCAAGTAAAGTTTTCTTTTGTCCTAAAAGTTAATTTATGGAACTTATCTGCAATTTTAAAATATGAAACACAAACCACGGGTTTATCAAAAGTATATTTTTTTAAAATAGCCTCATGTAGAACTATGAGCTATTCTATACCCAAGGGAATTCCCATAATAGTATTTTTTATAGATAAAAATATGAAATTGTAAATATATATGTACGTAAAAAATGTGTGTCTGTTCGATTTTATTAATTATTATTCTTTCCAAGGTTATTATTCCAGGAAAATATATATAAACTTATCATTTTTCTGTAATTTGCTTTTAATTGAACATATGTGATATGAAATAATATCCAATATTCCATTTATATAGCACCTAAAAATATGCAAAAGATTCGTTTTTTGCAACATTTTATATTATTAAGCATTTTGATTCATTATACGAATGAGGCTAATGTTTTTAATTTATTAATTTATGCACTCAAAAGAAATATAATTGTCAAGAGTTTTCTCAATACATATTTGGTTTTCAAAATATTGTGTAGTTATAAAATTATAAGTGAAATAAAAATGTAAATTTTTGATTTACGAGGGGCCACATCGGAAAGGGAAGGGGAGATACGTATAAAATTTCTTCAGAGACTTGCTATATTTTGGATATCTTTTCAGCACTTAAATTTCAGACTTCCAATATAAGCCGTTTGGGAAATACATTTTTATACAACAATGAATTAAATTTTATATAATTTGTTAATTGCACAAAAAAGATAAAAGATTTTACTATCGTATAGTTTGTAGAGATCTAAATTTTTTATTGGTTTAAAAGTTATTAGATGTTCAATATTGGCAATTTTCGAATTTGAGGGGTTATAACTCGAGGGGGGTAAGAAATAGAAGAAAATTTTGTTCTACTGGACCTATTTTATTATTTACCGCGCACTTTTCATCGCAAACATATTCACCGCGGAATATGTTGACCGCGAACATGTTCACCTCGAACATGTTGAACGCGAACATGTTGAACGCGAACATGTTAACCGCGAATATGTTCAACGCGAACTTTCGTTTATATTCTTTGAATATTTAAAAGGTGATACAATCGGGTACGAATATAATTCTCATAAAATTTCATTACGATATTTTAAAATTTATAATAAAAGACATCTTTTCCAACAATTCTTTTAACAGTTTCCATCAGTATATAAATAATAATCGGAAATTGATCTTTATTTATTTATTTCCTTAGAAAGATTGGCAATCAATAAGGTCCATCAATAATAAAACTTTTAAATTGAATTTATATTGACACAGTTCATATTGTATTTCAGTTTTTGTTTATTTCGACAAATATCAGCTCATATTTCATTTATGTTTTGATTGATATTATTAAAAAAGGAATATGATATTTTTATGTGTAAATTATTTGATTAATGAATTCAGTTCCTTGGATAAAAAATTAGTACATAAAATATTGAAATATGATTTATTGGGTGTAATTTCGTATGAATAATAATAAAGAATATTTTTTGCAACGACCAAAAGTAAAAATATATAATTAAGTATTTTAGTTAAATTATTATAAATTCAAGTACAAATCAAATAAAATACGAAAAGTTTAATTAATTTTACCTGATAACTATTTCAAAATTAATTCTTTTTTTAAATTATTTAATTTTCCGGGTATGCTTTTAAAGAACTCAACTATATAATTTTTCATTTAATAATAAATCAGAAAATTAAAGACTTATAACACTAACACTACTTACTACCTTTGTTTTAGAGCTCTCCCTACTACAGGACGTACGGCGTACGGCGTCTGTCAAAATCGTTTCATGCACATACATTTTGTATGAGAGCTCCCGAAATACGCGGCGTACGAACGCCGACAATTCGAATTTCCAATTTAAATAATAAAAATTCCAATTTAAATAAAGGCGTATAAAAATTTTTAATTTGATTTTTGAAATTTAACAAAAAGAAACATCGATCAAAAAAATTTTAATGTATATAAATGTGGCGGTTTATTTCGGGATACGCTGGCGTATCAGCGTATTGACGTATATACGCCATACGCCGTACGTCCTGTATTAGGGAGAGCTCTTAGTTTGCCACTATCCACTTCTATAAAATTTCTATAATATAAAGGCATATAAAACAAGTATATACGAGTAATATGCAATTACACTTAAATTGCGAATGAAAATATATGTGAAGATTTTTCTTTGTTACAATTAATAATATACTTTTTAATATTATAATAAGCCCACAATTTGTACATTTATGTATATTTTTACGATTTTTTGAAAGAAAACTCACTTATGTTAACACGTCTCTGTCCGTACGTCCGTCTGTGCGATGTAAACAATAAGGAGTTATTTTACATAGTTAATGTAGATATACATTTATGATAGACCTACCGATGGAAAGCTTGATTCATTCAGAACCAGATGTAATTGATAACTTCGGCCGGTAGACGCTGCTATTTGAATTTTGCCAAATCATAATTTTCAAAATAAAATTGTAATTTCATATAGTGAACCAAAATGAAGTTTGACCACTCGTTGGAAAGGTACGTATAAGTAGAATACAATGCTATTTACCATAATTTCCAATTTCAGCAGGTAGAGGCGCTGAATTTCAAAATATCATAAATGTTAATTTTTAAAATATAATTTCGAATAGCACAAAAACCAAAAACATGATGTTTGACAGTTAATATAATTTTAATTTATGCCACTAGAGAGCATAACATATATGTAGTTATAACGTTTTTCAAAAATGTAATTTAACTTCGTGAATTTTTTATCAAAAATGAAGGGAAACCACGTGTTAGGAAAACTAATCGAATTTTTGCCGTTAGAAGGCAGTATAATACTTACGTGAAAGGCAGTAAAATACGTAAACAAATTGAGTTACTATATGCTGAATGTTCACCGAATTTTATGATAGATCATTTGTTGAAAATGAGAAGAAATAAAATTTTTAATTACTAGTATTATGAAAATTTTATTTCTTCGCATTTTCAACAAATGATCTATCATAAAATTCGGTGAACATTCAGCATAGTAACTCATAATACTAGTAATTCATAATACTAGTAATTGAAAATTTTTATCAAGTATTCCAGAACCTAAACTAATTAATTAAGACATGATATATTAATAATAAAACACAAGCATTAATTCGACTTTTTTTTATTCTAAAGCCCAACCGGAGGGGACGACCCTTCGTAGCACCAATTATAGCACTGCTTAGGTTTTGTGAGTAAAGTGGAAGGGTGTTTAATATGATATACCGTTCCTTCTTTCAAAAAACATAGCTATAATCCAGAGTACTGTTGTCAGCTAAGTTAGGTAATGGATTCTTGGTAATGGAAAGGAGATCATTGATAAGACTAGGAAAAATGTAGGGGACAGGACTTGCCCTTGAGGAACCTCAGCATTTATTTCTTGAATCAGCTGTTTATGGAATTGGCTGTACATGCGCAATCTTCCATGATGATGGATAAGTAATTGATGAAGCCGACAGATGATGACTCGAGGTGGTGTGCCATCTGGTCCCTGACTATTTCAGCAGTAATATCGGGGATACTTCCGAATAACGGGCCCGAGCTTTTAAGATGACGTCATTACATAACGGTACTTTATGACGTCAGGGCTCTGAATAATGACGTCATTTTACCCGCAACCGCAAACGCGGGTAAAATCTAGTAGCCGAAAAATGCATTACACATTTTTAATATAATATTCCTCAAATACTTAAGGTTACAAAAAATATTGTAATTTTTATTGTTGCGATCATTTCATCAGGTATTAAAAATTAAAACCAAATTGAAATTACCTGCTAAATTTCGTTTTTAATAAATATTGTTTGACAATTGGACAATTTTAAAAATATTTCTTTGAATACTGAAAATTCAAATAGGAAAGCAATTAAACTCTTAAACAAAATTACGAATCAAATATTGGGCGTGTTTCATAATTACAACTTTTAGTGTAGCGAAAAACAGCTACACCCTGTTTCAGAATCACTACTTTCAAAAAGTGTACTACACTTTTCTGTTTCATAACTGAAAGTGTAGCTAGGGTGTAGCGCACTTTTGCTACACTCTTTACACTAACTTGAAATTGGGGATCAGATGGTGTAGCAAGCTGTCAATTGACAATCCAACCAATAAGCAAAAAGAAAAGAAACGGTTGTGAAATAGTTTTGAGTTAATTTTTCGGTGTAGCCCTCTACCGGTGTAGTTGAAGTGTACTACACGGATAGTGGCTGTACTACTCCCAGTTGTAATTATGAAACACGCCCATTAACAATAAATAAAGAATTTTTCCAATTTAATAATTTTCACCTGGTATTCCTTACTGATTGTTCCTTCTATTTACTAGAAAGTTTTTCCTTTCGTAATTTTTGTAGCTAATACTAATAATCTTTTAAAAGTGTCGTAAAGAATTATATAAAAATCTATCACGTATATTTTTTGCGTTATACCCTTAAGCTTTCTATATAGGTAAGTTTATTAGAATAATAATAACAAAGGTAAAAAAAAACATTGAGATGTAAACAAGTTTATCCTTAAATTATATAAATAGATCCTTATGCTAAAATTGAGATTAATACAATAAAAGAAATAAACATGATGAAAGCTTAAATACTAAAAATGTTATCGTAAAAAAATATTGTATCTAAACCACTTTATTTCTATATATGTCCTTAACAATAACAAATCGATTTTCTAAGAATATTTAATATTTTTTTTCCTTTTATTTCTTTAGTATTTTTTTTCCTTATGTTCAAATTTCATTATTGTAGAAAACCTTTTTTAGCTCTCTTAACTATGAATGAAAAAGGTATTGTTAGTACAAGTGCAATAACAGTGTTCGTATAACTGAATCGATGAATAAATTTAGTCAAATAAAATAATTTGATAAATTTTTATCATATATTAGCCCTGTTTTTTTGTAGACGGGTACATTGTACAGCAAATTTTTACATTGAAAACAACAACAATTTGTTGGCAAAAAAATTAGAATTACAGTAGTTATTTATATATTGCAAATGAATTGTAATTGATAAATAGTTAATAATATGACATGTAGATGACTCTGTTGTCAATATTCCGTTTCATTTCATTTTATTTAATTTATTTCAAATACATTGGACCAAAAAGGCATAGCCTATGTTTTTTTTACATTAAAAAATGGCAATTTATTAAAAAGAAAAAAAGCAAGTTTTATATTTTTTAATGATATTTAATGATTTTTTTTTTTACTTTTATAAAACTCAAAGTTAATGTGATTTAAAAAAAATTATCAGCTGATAAATTCAATTGTGATTGAAATTAAAAAAATTGTCGCCTTATTTTCAGTGAATCGTATAGGTAAAAAATAGGTAAAATAGGTAAAAAATGTGTCCCTGTACGATTTTATTAATTTTTTTTCCTTTCAAGGTTATTATTCCAGGAAAATATATATAAACTTATCATTTAAGTTTTTTGTAATTTTACTTTTAATTAAACATAATATGATATGAAATAATATCCAATATTCTATTTATATAGCTCCTAAAAATATGCAAAATATTGTTTTTTTTTTGTAAAATTTTACATGATTAAGAATTTTGATTAATTATAAGTGTGAGGCAAATGATTATAATTTATTAATTAATGCACTTTAAGGAAATATGATTTTCGAAAGTTTTCTCAATATTTGTTTATAAAAATATTGTGCAGTTATAATTTTACAAGTAAATTAAAAATGTAATTTTTTGATTTTTGAAGGGCCACAGCGGAAAGGGGAGGGGAGATAAGGATACAATTTCTTCAGAGACTCTAGTTATTTTTTAGAGATCTCTTTAATACATAAATTTCAGCCTTCGATAATAAGCAGTTTGGGAAATACAGGTTGTTAAAAAAACTAAAAAAAGTTGTATGAAGATAACGGTATTTTTATACAACAAATAATTAAATTTAAAAAAATTTGTTAATTACACAATTAAGATAAAAGATTTTCCTATCTTATAGCTTTTACAGACTTCAAAATTTTTTATTGGTTTAAAAGTTATTAGAAGTTCAATATGGGCAATTTTCGAACTTGGAGGGGGAATAACTCAGACGGGAAAAGAGATAGAAGAAAATTTTGTTGTACTGGACCTATTATTTTATTACTATCTATCTATGGTCCATAAATTTTAATACTCTATCTTAATAGATGTAGAAGTTTGTGTAAATGGACAGACGGACAGACAGACGGAGAGACAGAGTGAAACTAATATACACATTTCTTCCAATTTGGTTGGAAATGTGCTAAAAAGTGCAGAAAAAGTAAAAGTGAAGAATTTTATTTTGGAAAAAAATATACTATAAACAATAATATATAGACAATTTTAATTTTAAATATACGTTATATACTTATATATATATTTTGTTATACATACTTATATTAATTTTTACTAATTATATATGTAAAATTAATATTTTTAAACTATATGATATATATATATTTAATTATATAGATATGTAGAAAACATATACTTACTTCGTTTTATTTTAATTGTGCTTCAGTCCGTCCGCCAATTGGTATCCGCATCCAGAGGAAGGTAAATAAACGAAATGCTAAACTTGACATTGGTCAAGTTGCGACCATGTATGTTTATTTTTTTCTGTGACTGCGGATGTCAACTGACATGTCAGTCAATTAAATACAAAAAGCTTCCCCCAAAGCAATCCAATCGCGCAGGCCATCTTGTGGTGGGTTACGCCTCGCAAAAGGAATCGAACTTTTCGTTGTCTGGCAACACAGAAATAAAAAAATCCGCATTGCAGTGGAACGGAACGTTCCAGAAACGAAGAGAAAAGGTGGCGTGATTTTTTTGCTTGGTTGTGGATGGGGACGGAAAATTTTTGGTTGAGAAAGGAAAAAAAAACAAAAAGTCGATTATTAAATGTGGGAATGAGCAGACGTGCGGCTCACAAAAAATTTTTTTAAATAAATTTCTCGGAATTTTTTTTTGTAACGCCGATAATAAAAATTAGTGCCGGTAATATTTAAATTAATTATAAATTAATAATTATAATACGAAAGAAAAATATTCCGTAAAATTAGTAAAATATAAAAATTACTGTCGGTTGTGGAAATTAATACTTCTTGGTTGCCGCCGTCATAAATAGAAAGAAAATTCTATTTAAATTGTTTGCCAGATCCAGTGACACGTTTTGTTTAATTGGTCATATAACGTATGTCCAAAGCTGTGCCAGTATCGACTTCAGAAAAGAACATCGAAAGTTATCATCGTCGGAGAAGACGAAGAAACCTCAATTAATAGCCTGGAAGAAAAAAAAAATTATATGATTGGCATTTTGGACATATGTAAATATGTGCCAAGTCCATGTGTTAGGATGGTAGAATGCTAGGTCCGCTAAATAGTAAATCAAATTAGTGGAATAGCTGAAAAGACAAACAAAAAGAAAAAAAACCAAATGAAAATTTTTTTTTATATTTAAAATGGCCGTCATTATTCCTGAAAAGTAAAGAAATTATCAATTACAAAGCAAAAAAATTATTTAAAATGGAGTTTTTATTGTAGCTAAAGTAGTTTGATTTTTTATTTTGTAATTATTATTTTATGATTTTGTAATTAATTATTATTTTTTTTATTTTATTATTTTGTTGATTATCATTTTGATTATTATTTTTTTTGGTTAATTTAATTTTTATTTTGGTTATTATTTTTGGTTTTTTTTTTAATTTCCTTCCTGGTTTCAAATTTGAAAATTATAGGTCGTACGTTCATCGGACTTTCCTCGACATGCTGGTTCCGGAGAACTTAAAGGTATGTGGTAAATTTTTATTATAAAATTTTTAAAAGTGTGTTAAGCGGAGGAAATAGAAAACCCCGGATGTATGACCAAATTAAAAGAAGAAAATTTATTATATGAAAACAAAGAAAAAACAAACTATTGACAGTAACGTAAAGTTAAATTTGGTTGGTCGAAAATTGTTAAAATTTTTTTTATTGCATTAACTCTGAAAAATAACATTCCTCTACATCATTTCTTTTTGGAATAAAAAAATTATTGGTGTTATAATTTATTACATTAGTTAGAAAAATTTTTAATTGTAGAATTTTTTTAGTGATGTGTGGTTAGTCCGCTATGGATTGAACTCGACACGGAGCATTTTTCCTTCTTCCTTTCCTTCGCTGATTTTGTATTGTTGCTGACGGGTGGATTGGTGAACCCACGCCTCACATGGCTGAGGACCTAGCCGGACAACAGGAGGAAAACCCCAATCCATCCGAGAATCCGTCGTCGATTATATAAATTTTGGTCTTGTTTTTTTCTGTGTTCCGCAACCGCGGTCACCCAAGGCCTGGCGCCCACAATTTCGACGGGTTCTAAACAATCTTATTCCTCCGAAATAATTGCACGTAACCTGGAAATTGAGAGAGGAAAAAAAAATTAAATTTAAGGTGAACCTAGGTGAATGCTAGCATTATAATTCCTATGGTGAGTTACAGGTGGCCTTGGTCCAAGTTATATCTAGTTTGTGCTTCTCTTAATTTCATTGCGTAGATGGATAATAAAATTAAAAAAAAAAAAATTGGCACTGATGACACATAGCCATCCAATTATCCTCTCAGGGTTACAAAAATGGCGCCCAAGGGTTTGGACATAAGGGACGCGCTATTTGTTTCACAAATATGGCGACCCAAAATCAGGAGTCGTACAACACCCAAAGGAGTGTTGTGGAAGAAAATTTTTAAATGAAATTTGTTGTGGTGTTAGACGGTTGGTCACCCCATCCACAAAAGATTTTCTTCTTCAAAAAATTTTTTTTTGCGTCAGATGTTGGAGGAGAGAACAAAACAAATCAGCAACTCAGTCCCCTTCTTGGGTATTTTCGGTTCGTTCGGTTCGGGTCTGAAAGAGTAATTGGAGATTAAAAAATTGTGCAACGTAATTAAAATTTTTTAAAAATATTTTCCTGACATTAGAAATTTATATGGTGGTCCATATAATAACTCTGGCAGCGGTGTTGGTGTGTGAGTTAGAAATATTTTGTGGTAGTCCACAGTGTAGTCCTCACACGGTAGATTAATTGTACTAGTTAGAATTTTTTTTTTTTGTAGTCAAAAGGATAGTCCTAGTAAACGGTTGTGGAAAAATGATTTTTTTTTAGTTGCGAAATATTATGTTTTCCTTTCTTGATCGGGCTTGAGCTGGATGGGTCGAATATACTGCTGAAGTAAACCCTTTCCTACCTTTATTCCTGTCCTATCCTAATCTTGTCGCTCCTTTTCCTAAAAAAATGCGAAGTGTCGAAGTCAATCTGTTAGAAAACTTTTATAAAATATTAGCGAATTGCTTAAATTTTTTTTTCTAGGTAACCCAAATTGTACTTTAAATAAAGTAGTACAATTTTATAAAATTTTTTTTTTGGGAGTATTATTACTAAATATTGTATTATTGTATTTTTCATAATTATTGGTAGAAAATACAATAAGAAAAATCGACATAATAAATTAAAATAAGAGTATACATACATTGTTACATATATATTTATAGGTATATATATTCAGTATAGGGTTGCCGTCCTACTCTTATAAAAATAAATTATTATTATTATAATAATTTTTTTTTGGGAACTTATATGTTTTTTTTGAATTTTTTTTTGGGGATAATTTTTTTTTGTGGTTCCTATATTGAACGGTGAATCATAATTAGCCTTCGATAATAAGCAGTTTGGGAAACACAGGTTGTTAAAAAAACTAAAAAAAGTTGTATGAAGATAACGGTATTTTTATACAACAAATAATTAAATTTAAAAAAATTTGTTAATTACACAATTAAGATAAAAGATTTTCCTATCTTATAGCTTTTACAGACTTCAAAATTTTTTATTGGTTTAAAAGTTATTAGAAGTTCAATATGGGCAATTTTCGAACTTGGAGGGGAAATAAATCAGAGGGGAAAAGAGATAGAAGAAAATTTTGTTCTACTGGACCTATTATTTTATTACTATCTATCTATGTCCATAAATTTTAACACTCTGTCGTAATAGATGTAGAAGTTTGTGTAAACGGACAGACGGACAGACAGACGGAGAGACAGAGTGAAACTAATATACACATTTCTTCCAATTTGGTTGGAAATGTGCTAAAAAGTGCAGAAAAAGTAAAAGTGAAGAATTTTATTTTGGAAAAAAATATACTATAAACAATAATATATAGACAATTTTAATTTTAAATATACGTTATATACTTATATATATATTTTGTTATACATACTTATATTAATTTTTACTAATTATATATATAAAATTAATATTTTTAAACTATATGATATATATATATATTTAATTATATAGATATGTAGAAAACATATACTTACTTCGTTTTATTTTAATTGTGCTTCAGTCCGTCCGCCAATTGGTATCCGCATCCAGAGGAAGGTAAATAAACGAAATGCTAAACTTGACATTGGTCAAGTTGCGACCATGTATGTTTATTTTTTTCTGTGACTGCGGATGTCAACTGACATGTCAGTCAATTAAATACAAAAAGCTTCCCCCAAAGCAATCCAATCGCGCAGGCCATCTTGTGGTGGGTTACGCCTCGCAAAAGGAATCGAACTTTTCGTTGTCTGGCAACACAGAAATAAAAAAATCCGCATTGCAGTGGAACGGAACGTTCCAGAAACGAAGAGAAAAGGTGGCGTGATTTTTTTGCTTGGTTGTGGATGGGGACGGAAAATTTTTGGTTGAGAAAGGAAAAAAAAACAAAAAGTCGATTATTAAATGTGGGAATGAGCAGACGTGCGGCTCACAAAAAATTTTTTTAAATAAATTTCTCGGAATTTTTTTTTGTAACGCCGATAATAAAAATTAGTGCCGGTAATATTTAAATTAATTATAAATTAATAATTATAATACGAAAGAAAAATATTCCGTAAAATTAGTAAAATATAAAAATTACTGTCGGTTGTGGAAATTAATACTTCTTGGTTGCCGCCGTCATAAATAGAAAGAAAATTCTATTTAAATTGTTTGCCAGATCCAGTGACACGTTTTGTTTAATTGGTCATATAACGTATGTCCAAAGCTGTGCCAGTATCGACTTCAGAAAAGAACATCGAAAGTTATCATCGTCGGAGAAGAAGAAGAAGAAACCTCAATTAATAGCCTGGAAGAAAAAAAAAAATTATATGATTGGCATTTTGGACATATGTAAATATGTGCCAAGTCCATGTGTTAGGATGGTAGAATGCTAGGTCCGCTAAATAGTAAATCAAATTAGTGGTATAGCTGAAAAGACAAACAAAAAGAAAAAAAAACCAAATGAAAATTTTTTTTTATATTTAAAATGGCCGTCATTATTCCTGAAAAGTAAAGAAATTATCAATTACAAAGCAAAAAAATTATTTAAAATGGAGTTTTTATTGTAGCTAAAGTAGTTTGATTTTTTATTTTGTAATTATTATTTTATGATTTTGTAATTAATTATTATTTTTTTTATTTTATTATTTTGTTGATTATCATTTTGATTATTATTTTTTTTGGTTAATTTAATTTTTATTTTGGTTATTATTTTTGGTTTTTTTTTTAATTTCCTTCCTGGTTTCAAATTTGAAAATTATAGGTCGTACGTTCATCGGACTTTCCTCGACATGCTGGTTCCGGAGAACTTAAAGGTATGTGGTAAATTTTTATTATAAAATTTTTAAAAGTGTGTTAAGCGGAGGAAATAGAAAACCCCGCATGTATGACCAAATTAAAAGAAGAAAATTTATTATATGAAAACAAAGAAAAAACAAACTATTGACAGTAACGTAAAGTTAAATTTGGTTGGTCGAAAATTGTTAAAAATTTTTTTATTGCATTAACTCTGAAAAATAACATTCTTCTACATCATTTCTTTTTGGAATAAAAAAATTATTGGTGTTATAATTTATTACATTAGTTAGAAAAATTTTTAATTGTAGAATTTTTTTAGTGATGTGTGGTTAGTCCGCTATGGATTGAACTCGACACGGAGCATTTTTCCTTCTTCCTTTCCTTCGCTGATTTTGTATTGTTGCTGACGGGTGGATTGGTGAACCCACGCCTCACATGGCTGAGGACCTAGCCGGACAACAGGAGGAAAACCCCAATCCATCCGAGAATCCGTCGTCGATTATATAAATTTTGGTCTTGTTTTTTTCTGTGTTCCGCAACCGCGGTCACCCAAGGCCTGGCGCCCACAATTTCGACGGGTTCTAAACAATCTTATTCCTCCGAAATAATTGCACGTAACCTGGAAATTGAGAGAGGAAAAAAAAATTAAATTTAAGGTGAACCTAGGTGAATGCTAGCATTATAATTCCTATGGTGAGTTACAGGTGGCCTTGGTCCAAGTTATATCTAGTTTGTGCTTCTCTTAATTTCATTGCGTAGATGGATAATAAAATTAAAAAAAAAAAATTGGCGCTGATGACACATAGCCATCCAATTATCCTCTCAGGGTTACAAAAATGGCGCCCAAGGGTTTGGACATAAGGGACGCGCTATTTGTTTCACAAATATGGCGACCCAAAATCAGGAGTCGTACAACACCCAAAGGAGTGTTGTGGAAGAAAATTTTTAAATGAAATTTGTTGTGGTGTTAGACGGTTGGTCACCCCATCCACAAAAGATTTTCTTCTTCAAAAAAATTTTTTTTGCGTCAGATGTTGGAGGAGAGAACAAAACAAATCAGCAACTCAGTCCCCTTCTTCGGTATTTTCGGTTCGTTCGGTTCGGGTCTGAAAGAGTAATTGGAGATTAAAAAATTGTGCAACGTAATTAAAATTTTTTAAAAATATTTTCCTGACATTAGAAATTTATATGGTGGTCCATATAATAACTCTGGCAGCGGTGTTGGTGTGTGAGTTAGAAATATTGTGTGGTAGTCCACAGTGTAGTCCTCACACGGTAGATTAATTGTACTAGTTAGAATCTTTTTTTTTGTAGTCAAAAGGATAGTCCTAGTAAACGGTTGTGGAAAAATGATTTTTTTTTTAGTTGCGAAATATTATGTTTTCCTTTCTTGATCGGGCTTGAGCTGGATGGGTCGAATATACTGCTGAAGTAAACCCTTTCCTACCTTTATTCCTGTCCTATCCTAATCTTGTCGCTCCTTTTCCTAAAAAAATGCGAAGTGTCGAAGTCAATCTGTTAGAAAACTTTTATAAAATATTAGCGAATTGCTTAAATTTTTTTTTCTAGGTAACCCAAATTGTACTTTAAATAAAGTAGTACAATTTTATAAAATTTTTTTTTTGGGAGTATTATTACTAAATATTGTATTATTGTATTTTTCATAATTATTGGTAGAAAATACAATAAGAAAAATCGACATAATAAATTAAAATAAGAGTATACATACATTGTTACATATATATTTATAGGTATATATATTCAGTATAGGGTTGCCGTCCTACTCTTATAAAAATAAATTATTATTATTATAATAATTTTTTTTTGGGAACTTATATGTTTTTTTTGAATTTTTTTTTGGGGATAATTTTTTTTTGTGGTTCCTATATTGAACGGTGAATCATAATTAGCCTTCGATAATAAGCAGTTTGGAAAATACAGGTTGTTAAAAAAACTAAAAAAAGTTGTATGAAGATAACGGTATTTTTATACAACAAATAATTAAATTTAAAAAAATTTGTTAATTACACAATTAAGATAAAAGATTTTCCTATCTTATAGCTTTTACAGACTTCAAAATTTTTTATTGGTTTAAAAGTTATTAGAAGTTCAATATGGGCAATTTTCGAACTTGGAGGGGAAATAAATCAGAGGGGAAAAGAGATAGAAGAAAATTTTGTTCTACTGGACCTATTATTTTATTACTATCTATCTATGTCCATAAATTTTAACACTCTGTCGTAATAGATGTAGAAGTTTGTGTAAACGGACAGACGGACAGACAGACGGAGAGACAGAGTGAAACTAATATACACATTTCTTCCAATTTGGTTGGAAATGTGCTAAAAAGTGCAGAAAAAGTAAAAGTGAAGAATTTTATTTTGGAAAAAAATATACTATAAACAATAATATATAGACAATTTTAATTTTAAATATACGTTATATACTTATATATATATTTTGTTATACATACTTATATTAATTTTTACTAATTATATATATAAAATTAATATTTTTAAACTATATGATATATATATATATTTAATTATATAGATATGTAGAAAACATATACTTACTTCGTTTTATTTTAATTGTGCTTCAGTCCGTCCGCCAATTGGTATCCGCATCCAGAGGAAGGTAAATAAACGAAATGCTAAACTTGACATTGGTCAAGTTGCGACCATGTATGTTTATTTTTTTCTGTGACTGCGGATGTCAACTGACATGTCAGTCAATTAAATACAAAAAGCTTCCCCCAAAGCAATCCAATCGCGCAGGCCATCTTGTGGTGGGTTACGCCTCGCAAAAGGAATCGAACTTTTCGTTGTCTGGCAACACAGAAATAAAAAAATCCGCATTGCAGTGGAACGGAACGTTCCAGAAACCAAGAGAAAAGGTGGCGTGATTTTTTTACTTGGTTGTGGATGGGGACGGAAAATTTTTGGTTGAGAAAGGAAAAAAAAACAAAAAGTCGATTATTAAATGTGGGAATGAGCAGACGTGCGGCTCACAAAAAATTTTTTTAAATAAATTTCTCGGAATTTTTTTTTGTAACGCCGATAATAAAAATTAGTGCCGGTAATATTTAAATTAATTATAAATTAATAATTATAATACGAAAGAAAAATATTCCGTAAAATTAGTAAAATATAAAAATTACTGTCGGTTGTGGAAATTGATACTTCTTGGTTGCCGCCGTCATAAATAGAAAGAAAATTCTATTTAAATTGTTTGCCAGATCCAGTGACACGTTTTGTTTAATTGGTCATATAACGTATGTCCAAAGCTGTGCCAGTATCGACTTCAGAAAAGAACATCGAAAGTTATCATCGTCGGAGAAGAAGAAGAAACCTCAATTAATAGCCTGGAAGAAAAAAAAAATTATATGATTGGCATTTTGGACATATGTAAATATGTGCCAAGTCCATGTGTTAGGATGGTAGAATGCTAGGTCCGCTAAATAATAAATCAAATTAGTGGAATAGCTGAAAAGACAAACAAATAGAAAAAAAAACCAAATGAAAATTTTTTTTTATATTTAAAATGGCCGTCATTATTCCTGAAAAGTAAAGAAATTATCAATTAAAAAGCAAAAAAATTATTTAAAATGGAGTTTTTATTGTAGCTAAAGTAGTTTGATTTTTTATTTTGTAATTATTATTTTATGATTTTGTAATTAATTATTATTTTTTTTATTTTATTATTTTGTTGATTATCATTTTGATTATTATTTTTTTTGGTTAATTTAATTTTTATTTTGGTTATTATTTTTGGTTTTTTTTTTAATTTCCTTCCTGGTTTCAAATTTGAAAATTATAGGTCGTACGTTCATCGGACTTTCCTCGACATGCTGGTTCCGGAGAACTTAAAGGTATGTGGTAAATTTTTATTATAAAATTTTTAAAAGTGTGTTAAGCGGAGGAAATAGAAAACCCCGGATGTATGACCAAATTAAAAGAAGAAAATTTATTATATGAAAACAAAGAAAAAACAAACTATTGACAGTAACGTAAAGTTAAATTTGGTTGGTCGAAAATTGTTAAAATTTTTTTTATTGCATTAACTCTGAAAAATAACATTCCTCTACATCATTTCTTTTTGGAATAAAAAAATTATTGGTGTTATAATTTATTACATTAGTTAGAAAAATTTTTAATTGTAGAATTTTTTTAGTGATGTGTGGTTAGTCCGCTATGGATTGAACTCGACACGGAGCATTTTTCCTTCTTCCTTTCCTTCGCTGATTTTGTATTGTTGCTGACGGGTGGATTGGTGAACCCACGCCTCACATGGCTGAGGACCTAGCCGGACAACAGGAGGAAAACCCCAATCCATCCGAGAATCCGTCGTCGATTATATAAATTTTGGTCTTGTTTTTTTCTGTGTTCCGCAACCGCGGTCACCCAAGGCCTGGCGCCCACAATTTCGACGGGTTCTAAACAATCTTATTCCTCCGAAATAATTGCACGTAACCTGGAAATTGAGAGAGGAAAAAAAAATTAAATTTAAGGTGAACCTAGGTGAATGCTAGCATTATAATTCCTATGGTGAGTTACAGGTGGCCTTGGTCCAAGTTATATCTAGTTTGTGCTTCTCTTAATTTCATTGCGTAGATGGATAATAAAATTAAAAAAAAAAAAATTGGCGCTGATGACACATAGCCATCCAATTATCCTCTCAGGGTTACAAAAATGGCGCCCAAGGGTTTGGACATAAGGGACGCGCTATTTGTTTCACAAATATGGCGACCCAAAATCAGGAGTCGTACAACACCCAAAGGAGTGTTGTGGAAGAAAATTTTTAAATGAAATTTGTTGTGGTGTTAGACGGTTGGTCACCCCATCCACAAAAGATTTTCTTCTTCAAAAAATTTTTTTTTGCGTCAGATGTTGGAGGAGAGAACAAAACAAATCAGCAACTCAGTCCCCTTCTTCGGTATTTTCGGTTCGTTCGGTTCGGGTCTGAAAGAGTAATTGGAGATTAAAAAATTGTGCAACGTAATTAAAATTTTTTAAAAATATTTTCCTGACATTAGAAATTTATATGGTGGTCCATATAATAACTCTGGCAGCGGTGTTGGTGTGTGAGTTAGAAATATTTTGTGGTAGTCCACAGTGTAGTCCTCACACGGTAGATTAATTGTACTAGTTAGAATTTTTTTTTTGTAGTCAAAAGGATAGTCCTAGTAAACGGTTGTGGAAAAATGATTTTTTTTTTAGTTGCGAAATATTATGTTTTCCTTTCTTGATCGGGCTTGAGCTGGATGGGTCGAATATACTGCTGAAGTAAACCCTTTCCTACCTTTATTCCTGTCCTATCCTAATCTTGTCGCTCCTTTTCCTAAAAAAATGCGAAGTGTCGAAGTCAATCTGTTAGAAAACTTTTATAAAATATTAGCGAATTGCTTAAATTTTTTTTCTAGGTAACCCAAATTGTACTTTAAATAAAGTAGTACAATTTTATAAAATTTTTTTTTTGGGAGTATTATTACTAAATATTGTATTATTGTATTTTTCATAATTATTGGTAGAAAATACAATAAGAAAAATCGACATAATAAATTAAAATAAGAGTATACATACATTGTTACATATATATTTATAGGTATATATATTCAGTATAGGGTTGCCGTCCTACTCTTATAAAAATAAATTATTATTATTATAATAATTTTTTTTTGGGAACTTATATGTTTTTTTTGAATTTTTTTTTGGGGATAATTTTTTTTTGTGGTTCCTATATTGAACGGTGAATCATAATTAGATAGTATTCGGAGGAGGTAGAATACATTGATTGAAATATTGGAGTTATATATAGATATTTCGAATTGCAAAAAAAAAAAAAAAATTTTTTTTCCCGTTCCGATCAATTAAAATTTTTTTGGGGACTTATAAGTATTGATATTTTTTTTTATATCAAAGGAAAAGGGAAAAAAATATAAACAACAATATAAAGGCTTGTTAATTAACTCTAGATATATGATAAAATTTAATTATTGTAAGGAATAAATAGTACTTTAAATAAATAAATAAAAATACGTTGTAGTACAAAATTTTTTTTTTGTTTATTATTATTATATTTTTTTGGGCTGTCTCCTTCTGTATTGGACAGATTATTTTGTTTGTAGCATTATCGGGCATATCGTGGTAGATCTTGTCGCTTGGGGGATAAGTATTTTGCATTTGGCCGAACATGGATCCGTCATTGCTGGAAGAAGATGAATTGTTATATGAGCTTGAAATTCGTAAATTAAATTTAATACCTGGTACGACCATTTCTAAAATTCCTACATTTCGAACAAAATTAGCGGATGAGCGTCGCGCGCCTCAACAATTACCAATGGTGGTCATCGACGATCCGGGGGTTGAAGGGGAGCGGTGCGAAGCTAAGGTGTGCGCATATGAAGCGTTGGTCGATAATGCAGTTCGTGAACAAGATGAGCATTTGTTGTCGGTGGTTGAATCCCGTAGTTTGCACTTGTTAGAACGACTTAGACGATTACGGAAGGCTAGTCCAACATTATCTACGACTGTTAGAGGAATTACTAATCGGTTGAATGTCATTTTCGACAAAATTATACTGACAGTATACCTGTGAGATGCAGCGGCAAATCGGACGTTCGGGTTTGGGATCTCCGGTTCCACAAGGTGTCGATGAATTGAGTTGGGACGAAGAAGCAATTGCTCCGTTACCTAGGGGTGAAAATGCTGCTGTTGAAGCGGATAAAATAAAAAAAATATTAATGGAAAAAGAGCAAACAATTAATAAAGATATTTGACCGTTTCCTTTGTTGAGTAAAATTCCGTCAGTAACTCCATCAACTGGTAAGGGTCCAGCTCAGCAGAAAAATTCGGATTCATCAATAGCCAACTAATTATCCTCGTTGCATCTGGGCAGTAAACACAGCTCATCTAATACTTCGCCGAATTCCGTACCAGCCGATCATCGCCTGTGTTCGACAAAAATGGGCATAAATCGAAAAACATATTCTGTACCGGTAAATAGGAATAAATTCGGTAGTCAACACCAACAACATAGTGAACATCCGCATTCTTACCGCCAATCTCAGCCTGCACGTGCGCAAGAACGATCCATGTGGTATCAACGTCAGCCGATAGATCAAGACCAATATTGGAAAGCCGAAATGTCCAGTATGATCCTCGAACAACAACGTCAAATCAAAGAGATGCGAGATCTACTAGCAGCACAGTCAACGTCAGCTCGAATTCAGCCCACCACCAGTTCTACTACTGTACCGCGTACGTCATCATCCAGATCCTTGCGTGGGGTAGTGCCGTCTCAACAAAGCTCTCTTCCTAGAATCGAACCTGCAAGTGATATTGAAACCAGTGAGGATGACGCAGTGGAACTACGTGATGACGCTACTCACCGCAGGAATCCAGTGTCGAATTGGCGGTTGCATTTCGATGGTTCTGGTAGAGGTTTATCGTTGAAAGAGTTTCTGTTTCGTGTCGAGACATTAGCACGGGGAGATAGGTATCCTGTCGAAAACCTGGTGTTGTCAATTAACCAGCTACTAAAAGACCGAGCAGAAATTTGGTATTGGCAATAGATACGTAGAAATCCGCATAATTAAACAATCTTTACCTAAAGAACTAATGTTAGCACCACTATTTAATAGTGCTATAAAATTTCTATCGCTAATATTGTTTTTCATGAATGGTCGATTGTCACCATCCACTCGAATCAGACTAGCTTTTAATAATTTTATACTATCTCTTTTCATTTTTAAATTATTTTTAGATCTAATCATATTTCTTGTTTTAATTCTAATTAATTCATCGTTTACTACGCTATCCTTATAATAATAATTTGAAACTAAATTTATATTGTACTCGAAGTTTTCTACGAAGGACGAAACGGTCGCAGAAGAGGATTCCTCCCCATTCAGGAAACAGTTGCGACGATAACTGAAGGAGGAGTTTGATGAGGGAGAAGAAGATGGGGATGTAAAAAGGATAATGGAAAGTAGGAAACAACGCGCAAGGGAAAAATTTTCGGATTATCGCATGGATATGGAAGGATTGAGGCTACGATTAAATAAGGAAATATCGGATGATGATTTTTTGAGTAGAGTTTACTTCAACCTGTATCCGGGGTTTAAAAAAGCGATGATCCTCGAAGATAAACTGTGCAAACGGTTGGAAAGGAAATGGAAGGAAGTAGGAGAAACAGCTGAGGATCAGGTGCGATCTCGTCGAACAGATGTCCACGAGTTAGATGCGCTGAAACATCCAGAACTTGAGGACGCTAATAACATCATTCCTCCAGTTGCGGCATCGGTCTCATGCTTCAATTCCGTCGTTGGTCCTAACCAATTGTACTCATTACAGCAAAATGCGTCTGATACATCCGAAGTACCATCACATGTACAACGTGTTGAACCAAATAGCACATACATCATCTGTTACAATTGTGATGAAATGGGTCATGTATTTCGTGATTGTCAGCTGCCTCTGAAAATATTTTGTTATAGGTGTGGTTATAAGAATAAATATTTTAATAATTGTCCGAAATGTCAGTCTGTCCGTAGTCCGTGAAACGGATTCCCAGGAAGAGGAATGGGGAGGAATCCTCTTCTGCGACCGTTTCGTCCTTCGTAGAAAACTTCGAGTACAATATAAATTTAGTTTCAAATTATTATTATAAGGATAGCGAAGTAAACGATGAATTAATTAGAATTAAAACAAGAAATATGATTAGATCTAAAAATAATTTAAAAATGAAAAGAGATAGTAAAAAATTATTAAAAGCTAGTCTGATTCGAGTGGATGGTGACAATCGACCATTCATGAAAATCAATATTAGCGATAGAAATTTTATAGCACTATTAAATAGTGGTGCTAACATTAGTTGTTTAGGTAAAGATTGTTTAATTATGTTGAATGAGTTAGGGGTTAGTTATAGTATAATAAATTCTAATATTCGTACTGCTGATGGTGCCAGTCAAAATGTTATCGGCTATGTTTATTTAAATATAAAATACAATACTATAATTAAAACTATTAAATTTTTTTTAATTCCGACCATTCAACGATCCATTATTCTGGGGGTAGATTTTCTGGAAGCTTACAACGCCGTACCTTTTCATAATTCTGAAATTACAATTAATGAAAATGACCATAAACTGAATCTCGATCAGCAAGAACAACTGCTGGGTATTATCAATTCACTTCCGGCCTACAGTCAGTGTGGATTGGGTAACACTTCGTTGTTGAGGCATGAGATTGATGTCGGCGACGCGAAACCTTCCGTTTCCCGACCATATCCGGTGTCGTTACCAATGCAGAAGCTGCTGGATGCTGAAATAGACAAGATGTTAGTGAAGATATCATTGAAGAAAGCAAAAGTGGATGGGCCTCACCGATGGCTATGGTGAAAAAAAAGATGGCTCGCTCCGGTTGTGTCTCGACGCTCGTAAGTTAAACGGTGTTACCAAACCGGATGCGTATCCACTACCGCACATCAACTCGATTTTCAGTAGGGTGAAGAAGACAAAGTGCATTAGCAGTCTAGACCTCAAGATGGCGTTCTGGCAGGTGGAGCTGGAAGAAGACTCGAAAGATAAAACCGCGTTTATAGTACCTGGACGGGGCCTCTTCCAATTCAAACGTATGCCGTTTGGGTTGTCCAACTCCCCGAAGACACTTTGCAGGCTTATGGATAAGGTGATCCCTTACGAGCTTCATGAGGATGTCTTTGTCTACCTGGATGATCTCCTGATCCTCTCGGAAGACTTTGACACCCACATGTTGCTTTTGAGTAAAGTAGCTCAGTGTCTGAGGGAAGCTGGACTAACCATTAACGTCGAAACGAGCAGGTTCTGTCAAAAAGAAACCAAGTACCTGGGTCACATCATAAACAGTGAGGGCATCCATACTGATCCAGCGAAAGTAGACGCCATTAAAAATTTTCAGTTCGACAAATTCGAAGATTCCTGGGAATGACTGGCTGGTAGAACCGATTCATTCAGAATTATGCGGTCATTGCAGCACCCATCACGGACCTGCTAAATAAGAAAGCGACCGAAAAATGGAATTATGATGCAGAAAAAACATTTAGTACCTTAAAAGCAGCTTTAACGGAAGCGCCAGTTCTCGTCAATCCGGATTTCACTCGTGAATTCTACATCCAGTGTGATGCGTCGAAGACGGGGGTCGGAGGCGTCCTGTTCCAGCGTGACGACAATGGACATGAACATCCAATAGCGTTCATGTCACAGAAGCTGAATAACGCCCAGAAAAATTACAGCGTTACGGAACAGGAATGTCTTGCGGCGTCGTTAGCCTGAAGAAATTCCGACCATATGTGGAAAAAGCAGCATTTACGGTGATCACGGATCATGCCAGTTTGAAATGGCTCATGTCGCAAACGGATTTGTCCGGCAGGTTGGCCAGATGGAGGTTGAAGCTGCAAGCTTTCGATTTCAAAATCGTTCATCGGAAGGGTTCGGAAAACGTGGTTGCGGATGCGCTATCTAGAGGAGAGATGGAAGAAATCATGACCAAATTATTTCTAGCGGCGACATTAGTTTAAAGGATCAAGCTTTTCAGGATCCAGAATATCAGGATAAACTAAAAAATTTTCAAGATAATCTCCAGCGTTTTCCTGCTATCGAATTGGATGGGAATGTGATATACAAAAGGGTAAAATTTCGAAAACGAACATCACTTACCGATATTCCAGCTTGGAAGGTTTGGGTTCCTGAAAGCCTGGGGATTGACGTCATCAAACACTATCATGATGAGCCGTTGGCAGCTCACTCCGGCGTGGATAAAACCACTGAAAGAATACAGCGTTTGTACTATTGGCCAAAAATGCGTGACACCATTAGTACTTACATAGCTGCTTGCGACTCATGCAAAGAATGTAAAGCGCCGAACATTTGTCTGTGTCATCCGATGGTCATCCAGAGTCCTCCGGTCCGTCCGTGGCAATTCATTAATGTAGATTTGTTAGGCCCATATCCGCGCTCTCAAAATGGCAACACTTATATATTTATCGTGCTAGATCAATATAGTAAATTTATTTTATTGAAACCTTTGCGACAGGCCACTACAACACCGATATTAAGATTTTTGGAATCGGAGGTGTTTCATTTATTCGGAATTCCCGAAGTGTTAACGTCCGATAATGGGGTTTAATTTACATCACGAGAAATTAATAGCCGAGTATCATATCCAGCACAGGTTCACTGCACCGTATCATCCGCAAGCTAACGCGTCAGAACGAGTGAACAGGAACATAATTTCAGCCATTCGGGCGTACATCAGAAGCGACAACCAAAAAGAATGGGATAAATACCTCGGCCACATCGCGTGTGCATTACGTAACGTGGTACACGACGCAACTGGTTTTCACCCTCCTATTTAGTTCTCGGGTATCACATGATCACCGATGGAACAGCTTACGAATTGTTGAGGAAGCTACACGCGTTGCAGGAGGACATGCTAGTGGAGTTTCCGTCAAGAAATCCAGCGATAACTAAAACAGTATTAAAGAATTTAGAAAAGGCTCAATTGCGACATCAGCGAACTTATAATCTACGAACACGAAAAATTAGTTACGTACCTGGACAAGTAGAGTATTTCGGCGCAATCACGTTCAGAGTGACCAGAAAAAGCAGTTTACAGCCAAATTTACCACTCCATGGGTCAAATGTAGAATATTGTCGTCTCGGGGTAGGGTTTGCTACGATGTGCGCGATGAACATAGCAATCAAACACATTTAGTACATGCGAAGGATTTAAAGCCCGGCTAGTTCAATCGCAGAGCAATGAGACGTCCTCAGGGTGTGGGACAGCCCCGCGTTGTTGGTTTAGGAGTTAAAAAAAAAATATATTAGTATATTGGGAAAAATTGGAATCGAATAATTTAGTTAGTAGGAATACTATTATATGTTAGTATTTTTGGGGAATTAGTATATATATGAATTAAATAGCTTACGTTTTTGTTCTTTTCAAAAATCAAGCCGTTCGTAAATGTTGCAATTGGCACTGATTTTTTTTTGTTAGTTCCATATAGGCACAGATTTTGATTCCTTTTTCTTCTTCATTTCTGTAACCAAATAAGAATTACTGCCTGGTTGAGAGCATAATCACTTGAGGAGAAGGCAGACAAAACTGAAGTATCGATACAACGATTCAGACTTGTATGTCGTGAAGAACGACATATCAGCCTGTTTTGTGACCTGGTCGGCACATAAATGGATTCGTCACCTAAAAAAATACAAAAAAATGGCAAACAAAAAAATGAAATATTATATATTTAATTATATAGATATGTAGAAAACATATACTTACTTCGTTTTATTTTAATTGTCCTTCAGTCCGTCGCCAATTGGTATCCGCATCCAGAGGAAGGTAAATAAACGAAATGCTAAACTTGACATTGGTCAAGTTGCGACCATGTTTGTTTATTTTTTTCAGTGACTGCGGATGTCAACTGACATGTCAGCCAATTAAATACAAAAAGCTTCCCCCCAAAGCAATCCAATCGCGCAGGCCATCTTGCGGTGGGTTACACCTCGCAAAAGGAATCGAACTTTTCGTTGTCTGGCAACACAGAAATAAAAAAATCCGCATTGCAGTGGAACGGAACGTTCCAGAAACGAAGAGAAAAGGTGGCGTGATTTTTTTGCTTGGTTGTGGATGGGGACGGAAAATTTTTGGTTGAGAAAGGGAAAAAAAACAAAAAGTCGATTATTAAATGTGGGAATGAGCAGACGTGCGGCTCACAAAAAAATTTTTAAAATAAATTTCTTGGATTTTTTTTTTTGTAACGCCGATAATAAAAATTAGTGCCGGTAATATTTAAATTATAAATTAATAATTATAATACGAAAGAAAAATATTCCGGAAAATTAGTAAAATATAAAAATTACTGTCGGTTGTGGAAATTAATACTTCTTGGTTGCCGCCGTCATAAATAGAAAGAAAATTCTATTTAAATTGTTTGCCAGATCCAGCGACACGTCTTGTTTAATTGGTCATAGAACGTATGTCCAAAGCTGTGCCAGTATCGACTTCAGAAAAGAACATCGAAAGTTATCATCGTCGGAGAAGAAGAAGAAGAAACCTCAATTAATAGCCTGGAAGAAAAAAAAAATTATATGATTGGCATTTTGGACATATGTAAATATGTGCCAAGTCCATGTGTTAGGATGGTAGAATGCTAGGTCCGCTAAATAGTAAATCAAATTAGTGGAATAGCTGAAAAGACAAACAAAAAGAAAAAAAAACCAAATGAAAATTTTTTTTTATATTTAAAATGGCCGTCATTATTCCTGAAAAGTAAAGAAATGATCAATTAAAAAGCAAAAAAATTATTTAAAATGGAGTTTTTATTGTAGCTAAAGTAGTTTGATTTTTTATTTTGTAATTATTATTTTATGATTTTGTAATTAATTATTATTTTTTTTATTTTATTATTTTGTTGATTATCATTTTGATTATTATTTTTTTTTGGTTAATTTAATTTTTATTTTGGTTATTATTTTTGGTTTTTTTTTTAATTTCCTTCCTGGTTTCAAATTTGAAAATTATAGGTCGTACGTTCATCGGACTTTCCTCGACATGTCAGGCTGGTTCCGGAGAACTTAAAGGTACGTGGTAAATTTTTATTATAAAATTTTAAAAAGTGTGTTAAGCGGAGGAAATAGCAAACCCCGGATGTATGACCAAATTAAAAGAAGAAAATTTATTATATGAAAACAAAGAAAAAAAGCTGCCAAGTTGGAAGAGTGCTTCATATCCCCTTTTAGATAAACCTAGGATTTAATAAAAACAAAGAATTAAGTAAAAGTTATAATATTTTATAAAACAATGTTTTTTCACAATTTAAAAGTAAATATATTTTATGTTCTTAAATGAAACATGCTGTTATATACAAGTTATTCGAATGGTAAAAATGATCAAATTCTTATCTATAATGTAGGGTTGAAGTTATGATATAATATTATATAATATTTATTATTATTGTAATATATGTATATACTTATATATATATATATATATATATATATATATATATATATATATATATAAACGTATAATATTTCATATATATATACATACATATATATATTATATACATATATATATATATATATATATATATATATATATATATATATATATATATATATATGTATATATAATATATATATATATAATGTTACAGCTTTTGAATTTATATATGCATACATATGTACCTATATATTAATTTTTAAGATTACTACATGACAATATAACATAATATACATAATATGATTTAATAGAACCAGATTTTATGATAATTGAATTTTTGGTATTTAAAATGATCATAAGATATGCCACATTTCAGTAGGTCTTTGAATCTTATAAATTAGGTATAATAGGCTAGTGAAATCATTCAAAAATTTTATCTTCTTCCCTTTTTAATAGGGTTGAGAAGGTATGTTTGTGAAATAGGATGCAACACCTCCGCGGGGGACTGGATTGAAGAAATGAGAAATTATTTACTTAAAAATACTATTTCACACCTTATGCGAAAAATTTATTTCCATTCTTATCACATAGAAATATTACACTTCAAAATTTATTATGTAGTTATGAAAATTGAATATTTGGAATATGAAATGACTATAAAACAAGCCACATTTTATTTATAACCATACAACTTACAAATTAGGTGCAATAGGTTAGTGCTTACCCAATTCACTCAGATTTTAACCCGCTACTCTGTTTAGGTGGAGGAGGAGGTATATATAAGGAAAAACCCACATGGAGGGTTAATTTAAAAAAAATGAAAAAATAGTTTTTTAATAATAAAATTTTACACGTGAATTTATAAATTTTATTTAAATCATCGTTTTTATTAAATCCTAGGTGGATCAAAAATACTTCCAACTTGGCAGATTTTTCTTTGTAAATCAATTTGTATATGTCAGTTGAGAATTTGGACTGAGTTTAAGTTACCAATGAATAAAAACAAATTAACACTGTTATACTAATTTTTAAATTTTGGAATTACTAGAGCGGAAAAGGTTGGAATTTTGGTTTGAAAACTATATTTGAAAGCTAATATCTAATCTAAGACCTTTGCGTAAAATTTGAATTTCACGAACAACATAATACATATATAAAATTAAAAATTATAATTTTTTCAAAACTATTAATGTTGTACAATTATAAATTATTACCAAGTTTCAATAAATAAATACTCGAAATTGTATATATGCAATATAATATTAATTTTTAAAATGTCGAAATTTTTACAACCGTAAAATGAAGAGGGTTGAAAGAACAGGTCTCGTTTTTATGTACAAGGTGTAGAATAGTGTTATTAAGAAACTAATTTTTAATTTTTTTGATATAGTCTCCCGCATAGGGGTTATTGCTTATTTCATTAATACACCCCCTTCTCTACTTTAGTGAGATGGTGGTTTATAATTTTAAGTGATTTCACAAGGTTTGAAATTATGGTACCTGGCATAGAAGTTACAAAGTTGTACATAAAATCTGGACCATTTTATAGCCATTTTGAATTTTAAAAATTTAACTTTGAAAATATCGAAATTCAAATACAACTACCATAAAGAGGGTTGAGGGGATGGGGCTGATTTTTTCATATAAGGTGTAAAATTACATTGTTAAAACAGTATTTTTCCATTTTTTTAAATTAGCGCCCCGCGGAAGGCATGGAGCTTGTTTCCTAAATATACCCCCTCCTCCACCCAAAAACACCATAAGGAAAAAATTTGGAGTGATTTGGATTACCACAAACCTAGTGAACCCAATTTATAAGTTTCAAGTTAATATCTAAACTGTGGCTTATTTGATAGTCATTTTAAGTTCCAAAAATTAAATTTTCATAAATTCTGTAATAAATTTTGTAATATAACATTTCTTAGAGATGAAGAATAGAGGGGGTTGCAGGTACGGAAACAAATTTTTCGCGAGAGGTGCAAAATAGTATTTAAAAAAAATTAACTTCTTAGTTTTTTAATTCAGTCCCCCGAGGAGGTGTTGCCTCTTGTTTTATAAATATACTTCCTCAGCTATGTTAAAAGAGAAAAGGGTGAAAATTTTGAATGATTGCGAAAGGTACTAATCTATTATAACTAACTTACAAGATACAAGGCCCTATCTTAAATGCGACATATCTTATGACCATTTTTAATACACAAAACACAATTTTAATAGCCCTTTTAAAACTCTTTCACTTTAAAGTGAAGGTGGGGTAGAGGTATGGGGCTAATTTTTATGGAGAAGGTGTAAAATAGTATATTTAAGAAACTCATTATTCACTTCTTTAATAAATTTCCCCGCTGAGGGGTTGCAACTTGTTTCATATATAAGCCCTTCATCCACTTAAAAAAGGCGGGGGGTATTTTTTTTAATATGGAATGGAAAGGCACTTACCTGTTGTACCTATTTTAGAAGTAATAGTGTTTTACGAAAAACCTTACTGGTTTCATATGCATATCAATTTTAAAAAAATTATCTTTAATATTACCATAAAATAATGGGGCGGGGAACCATGGCTCTAAATTTTTGTTATGTTCTTTGTATAATGTCTGTTCATAAACCTGTGAAACAGAGTAAAGATCCGACTATATTAAGGTGTGTTTTTTAACGTGCACAAAAATTATGCATTTTGAACGCTCCATGAAGGGGGTTTGCAGGGATATCATTCTAAAAAGGATATCATAAACATAAAATTCCATCCTTTTTTTACGTTTCTGCAAATTTTTTATTGAATTGAATATGTTTTAGAACTATTTCTAAGTGACTGAAAAAGTCTATTTTTGCTTTGCGTACCGCGTACGCCGTACGTCAAAATTTTTTTTTGCTGATTCTGGTTCCCTGACATCTAAAACGTAAGAAAAAATTTAACATTCCGAAAAAAAAATTTTCGAAATTTGCTCTGCACCACAAAGCTTCATAATTTATAAAGATATGAAGCAAAACAAACTATTGAAAGTAACGTAAAGTTAAATTTGGTTGGTCGAAAATTGTTAAAATTTTTTTTATTGCATTAACTCTGCAAAATAAAATAGAGGAAACACATCATTTATTTTTGTAATAAAAAAATTATTGGTGTTATAATTTATTACATTAGTTACAAAAATTTTTAATTGTAGAATTTTTTTAGTGATGTGTGGTTAGTCCGCTATGGATTGAACTCGACACGGAGCATTTTTCCTTCTTCCTTTCCTTCCTTTCTAATATTTACTTTTTTTTACTGGTAATACCTAGGTGAATGCTAGCATTATAATTTCTATGGTGAGTTACAGGTGGCCTTGTTCCAAGTTATAGTTTGTCCTTCGCTTAATTTCATTGCGTAGATGGATAATAAAATTAAAAAAAAAAAAATAGCGCTGATGACAAATAGCCATTCCAATTATCCTCTCAGGGTTACACAGGTTTCATTGTTTTGATCGACAATATCCATCATAAAAATTTATTCTTCGACATTTTGTTTTCCACATTTTTTTCCAGGCAATATCCATCATAAAAATTTATTCTTCGACATTTTGTTTTCCACATTTTTTCCCATGCGGACACTGCAAATATTTCTTATTTTTATTTCCCGGTTCATTTCATAATGTTTTGTTATCCATGTTTCTGCACTGCAAATTATATTATTTTACTTCTAATAAAATATTATACTTACAACAAATTAATATATTTTTCTTATTTTTTCTCCTTAAAAATTACCGAATTAGCCTATCTAAACAAATTCATGTGAAGTTGTTAGAAATTGTATATGCCTGCATTGCTGCATTGACATTTTGTAAAATTTACATGCTCAGATTTCAAGAACCTTTTTTGTAGTATTTATACAATGAAAGAAAATTCACCCTAGATATTGAGAGTTAAAAGAGACACAGAATTCGTAAAATAGAAATCCTAGAAAAATATCTTCTATTAAATTGAATATAATCATCCTCAAGGATTATTTTTTTTTTATCAAAATGCAAGCAAAATATAAAATTGGAACGACGATACGATAATCTTTAACCTATCTTTGTTGAATGTGTATGGCGCACATGGATTAAGAAAAATGAAATAATGTTTTTCACAGATTATTTTTTTGTTATTCTATTTATATTCAAAAATATATTTTAAAACTAAAATATATTTCTTTTCAAAGCGACAAGTTCTAATTGAAATGTAAGTAATGTAAGTAAGTTTATTTAATTTTAATGTAAGTTTTTTAATGTAAGTTTATTTAATTGTACAAAAGTTTTTACCTTAATTTAAAGTTCTGCCAGACTCAGAAGATTATTCACTTTTTATGTCTCCTATAAATTCATAAAAAAACCAAATAAAAAAACTTTACTTTTATAATTACAAAATTCTTCTAATATTTTGACATTTTGAAGATCTGCTGTTGTTGTTTATATCCTGGAAATTTGTTGCTATCAGTTTTAGTTAATAGAAAACATAATTACAATTTTGGGAGTAAATGAAAATAAATTAATATAAATTATTCTCAAAATTGAAATATGCAATACATGGTTAGAAGAATTTAAGAATGGTTTTTTATAAAATAGCTATATTAAATTTATCTAACAAAATTGATCAGCAAGAACGCAATTAGAACTTTTTGTGTCCAAAACATCAACATTTATAATTATCATATTGATAGATATGCGAAAGCGCACTCATAAAAATATTCATTTTTTACAAACGAGTTGATTTTTATCGTTGTTGGGTAGGATAATACACTGTCCATAAGTGACATACTCTTGTCATTAGTAGATTACACTGTCCACAATGCAAATGTTATTTGACATCAAAGTAACATAACGTTATCTATAATTGTTCTCTTATAAATAACACATAAAACTACTTATTTATTATTGTATTTATAATACTCTTTTGCCCATTTAAATTAGCCGACGTATAAAAATTCGTGTCGTCTATTACTTTGCGGTGCGTTTATTCTTAATTTAATTTGGTGTAATAATAATGAAGTAACTAATTAACTTCAAGCAACAAAATTATTTAATTCAAACTACTTTAACTATGTTTATCAATACATAATTTTGAACTTAAACCTAATATATTTTCTAAGTATAAACTATAATAGCGTTTACCACAAACGCATTTTTGCAATTCCACAGCCCCTTTTACAGTTTTTTATTAATTGGGCTTTACGCCATCAATAATACAAAATCATTTTGAGAAAATTTTGATTGTTAAAATCCAAAGTTTTTTCATAATAATTGCATCATTTCACATGTTCAGACACGTTTTAAAAAGTTCTTTTTTTGTGTGTGAAATTTTTTATAATTTATTATTTTTTGGCCTTATTTATTAAATAAAAAGGGCGACAAATAATAAATTATAATAAATTGAAAGTGAAAATAATAATAACTAAAATACTAATATCAATCACTTAATAATAAGTGAAAATTTAAAGTAAATTTAGAATGTAATTGTTCGCATAAAGTTATTTTACTTCATTTTTAAGATACATTTTTTTTAAATAACTACTAATGAAATTATTTATTTATGTAATTTATTAATTAAAATACAATTTATTAAGTTGTAAAATTAAAATATATTTATGTAAATATATTTGTTTTTTTTTTTACTTTCCCTTTTATGAATTCACACTTCCAGTATATAGGTATATATATATATATATATATTTTTATATATATATATATATCTCCTCACCTGGCCATAACAATTAAACAGCCTGACCGGGCCCAAATCGGGGCTATGTCGGGCCCAAATCGGGGCTATGTGGGGCTCCATAATACAAAAAATCATGTAGGGTATCAAATGAAAGGTCTTGACGAGTACATCTCATTGAGCGGTAATCCGGAGGGCGCCTTGAGTCATCTCGGCCCAAAACGGGGTAATGTGGGGCCCCATCATACAAAAAAGCATGTGGGGTATCAAATGAAAGGTCTTGAAGAGGACATCTTGTTGAGTACTCCAAGAGGTACTCTGGGTCTTGTGGGTCCCATAATGCAAAAAGACATGAGAGGTATCAAATAAAAGGTATTGAAGAATACATCTCGTTGCGCAGTCCGTTGGGCTTCGTAATTTATGTTAGGGCCCAAAACCTGTGTCATGTTGGGGCCCATAAAAAAAATCATATGGGGTATCAAATGAAAAGTCTTGAAGAGTAATCCGAGCAGTAAGCAGTACTGGGTCATGTGGAGCCAATTATACAAAAAAAACATGTGCGGCACCGGGGACCATGAAAGGCCCAAGACATCGGCATCGGCCACATATGGAATTCCAAATCGTGGGCCATGAGGAGCGCAAACAAATCATTCCCAAGTTGTCAAAGTATTTAAATATTTTTAGTCGGTCAAATTAATAAATATTTGACCGACTAAAAAGTGTAAAATAAAAATAAAAATAAAAAAAAGTTTTTTAAAAATACTTTCCCTTGAAGAAATATTCAACTAAAAAGTAATAAACAAGCAAATAATACCACATCAATGTACTTTCCCGTTGAGTTTTAGCCACTGTCAGCAATAGCAAAGGAAAGTAGACCTTATCAGAATTAATGCCGTTTATAAGGAGGTCTACTTATACCCTTACTATTGCTGACAGTTGCTCAAACTCAACGGGAAAGTACATTGATGTGATATTATTTGCTAGTTTATTACTTTTTAGTTGATTATTTCTTCAAGGGAAAGTATTTTTAAAAAACTTTTTTTTATTTATATTTGTGTATTAGTATATTCATATAATATTTATATTGCCATACAAAAAAATGTTTATGAATGTATGTATATATATATAATTGAATCATAATAATTTAAATTATTTTATAATAAAATTTCATACAAAGATTAAGGAAAAAATTATAATAATAAGAAAAACTTTTACGTAGTATAAGACATTTTGCTTAAAAAAATGTATTAAAATTATTTTTAAAAAATTCTAATTTAAAACCTAATAATGGAAAATATGAAGAAAAAAAACTCCGGGTTTGTCAATAGCACATTTCCTTAAAATCGCCCCCATAGAACTATGAGTATATTTTAAAACAAAGGGAATTTCTATTTTTTAGTTAGAAGAATAAATGGTATTGTTGCAATATTTTATTAATATTGTCCTTTTCCTTCCAAGATTATTATTCGAGGAAAATGAATGAACATAATTTGATGTGAAAATATATAAGAAATATTCAATTTAATATATGTGTTAGGCAAATGATTTTATAATAAAAAATGGCCTTATGACCCATTTGAGTCAGTCTTACCCAACAGAATATTTCATATATTTTTTCACATCACATTATGTTCATTCATTTTCCTCCAGTAATAATTTCGGTCTTTTGTGCTATATTAATTGAATATTTCAGTTCACTGTTGTATTAAAAGCTGCATTAGAGATTATTTAAATTTTCCTGGAACAATAATCTTGAAAGGAACAGAACGCACTTTTTAACTATACTATTTAATTTTTTTTTAAATAATACTATATATGAATTCCATTTGGCTTACAATACTGGATAGTTCTATAGATGAGATAATTTTCGTGACAAACCCGGGGTTTGTTTTTCGTATTCATATGAATAAAAACATTTTGCACAGGATACAAGAATATATTTTACATTTTTAAGCAGTATGTGTTATATTTTTAAGAAGTATGTACTTTTCATGAAGAAAGTTACATTTTCTAATTCTATAATTTATTTAGTTGAAGAATTTGTTTTATTTCAAACACAAATTTTCAAAATCAGTTCATTATATGAAAACTTTTTTTAACACAACATATTTTTATTTTGGTATTGTTGTGGAATAAAACACGCCGTCCCTGTATTTTTGTTATATTTGAACCCAAAATATTTGCATTATGCATTGCGAAATAATATTAAAAAATATTATTTAAATAAATTAACTATGTCATAAAGTTAATAAACTTAGCATATAATAAATAATGCTTAGTGCGCATTTATGCAATGTATGCAACTTTGGGTAACAACAAATACAAATAATAATAATTATTACTAATTATGATGACGCAAAATAATTATGATTACGCAAAATGATTAATTGTATTATTATTGGAACAAAGTCTATTTACATTTTTAATGTAAACAAAAAGCTGAGAAGTAAAAAAGTGTGTATAAATAATGCGGTTTTTATGGTAATTCGGAGAGTTGAAATTTGTTCAGCTTTCGTTAAACAACGCTCGAAACAGTAAAAGTTTTGTACAGAGTTAATGTTTAATAATAAAGCTATTCAGAACAAATAAAGTTTAAATTATTAAATAAATTTGGAGTTTTATTTATTAAAACAGGATATTATTTAACTGGCAAAAGCCAAAAATAATATCGTCCAAATAACAAATATATCAACGCTCCCCGTTCAATAGGAAAATATATTATATAGATTGGCTATAGCCAGAAATATAATATATCCTAAACATTTGAACATAACATTGGCGCAGCCGGTAGGATATAATAGAATAATTTGAACACAACATTGGCGCAGCCGGTTAACCAAGTACTACGTTTCTTGGTAGAACCACAATTTTTTTTGGATCACTTTTGGAAATTTTTGAGAAAATCAAAAAAAATCAGGATTTTGTTCACGGACAAAAAATCAAAGGAAGAGCAAAAGCAGTTTTTTTTTGGAAATCAAGTCGAGAGCAATTTTAGCAGCCTACAACGAGAACGAGTACGTTACGTCAGTAAAATACAACGAAACACAAAAAAAATACAAATAAACACCCTTGTACTTCGCGTGAAGCGAACAAGGGACAAACACGACGCAATTTTGCGTAGTTTCTGTTTAATTTGTATATTATTTTGTTGTAATTTTTTTTGGTATCAAAATACAAATCATACGATGTTTTTTTTGGAATTGTTCAACTATTGTTAGTAGATTTAAATAGTTTAGTTTGTTTGCAAAAAAAAAAAAATTTTTTTTTAAAAAAAAAAGGTAAAAAATATATACTTTAAGTATAACCATTTTCAATTTTTCATATACCGTTTTCTTGTCGTTTTTAACCAAAGTAATGCCGGTAATATTTTATACCGTGGGGACAATACATAATACTAAGCACGGTAAAGTATGCAATAATTGTATACGCAACTGGCAAAGTATTACTTATCCCAAATTCGAGAAAAAACCATACAGTTGTATAGTTTGTAATAAAACTCTTCTTTGGTTAAAAGAATAATATAATATATCCTAAACTTTTGAACACAACGCCAATTACAGTTAAAAAACGAAGTAGAGTTTTATTAAAAAATAAATAATCTAAATTTAAATTCGCATACATTTACACAAGTTAAATTAAATTAAGAAATTTAAATGAAAGAAAATGGATGTATTTAATGGATATATTTAAAGTAGAGGAAATAATAAAATAAATTTTTGTTTAGATAATTATATATGTACTAAAAATTAAAATGGAAATTGTAATATATAAATTAAGGTAAAAAAAAATAAAAAAAAATTTGTTAAAAAAAAAGGGAGTTATATGTAATCTGTAATAAAATTAAAATAAGAAAAAAAGTAAGAATTTGAAATAAAACTTTATGACAAAATAAATCGATTGTTAATATGTAAATGAAGAAAAAAAAATAAATGTAAAAAGGAAATATTGAAATAGTTGGTATGTAATAAATTATAAAATTGATGAATAAAAAGAAAATATACTTTAGTAAAAGTAAAAAATTAAAATTGAAAAATTGTAATTATCAAAAATTTATAAAAAAAAGGATAATAGATTGTAAAATTGATTATATGAATGAAAAAATAAATAAATTATTAAAAGAAAAAATTGTGCAAAATAAAATAATACATAGCAAATGAAATAAAGATATTGAATTGGTAAAAGTTAATATTGTAACATTAATAAGTTGGAAATTGTAAAAAAAAAATAGGGATTAAAAATAATTATGAAAGTTATAAAATTATGAAAAAGTATGAAAAGTTAAATTAGAAAAATTTAAGAAATGGTAAATATGTAATTGAGAAAAAAAAAAATATTGTTTAAAAGAAAAATGAAAATTATAAAATAGTTTGAATTAATGGTGAAAAGAGAAATTTATTGAAAAGGAATTAAAAATGAAAAAAAAAAAATGAAATGAAAAAGTTATAAATAAATGAATTGTATTGTATAAAATTAGAGAATAATTGATATATAAAAGGTATATATAAAAATAAAAAAAAAATTTTTTTGTAATTGTGAAAAAATTGAAAATAAAAAATGTATAACAAAAATGTATAACAAAAGCTGAATAAATTAAGAACTTCTGAATTACCATATATAAAAAAAAAAATGTACCCATTTCTTTTACTTCAAAATGGGAGGTGTTGTGGAATAAAACACGCCGTCCCTGTATTTTTGTTATATTTGAACCCAAAATATTTGCATTACGCATTGCGAAATAATATTAAAAAATATTATTTAAATAAATTAACTATGTCATAAAGTTAATAAACTTAGCATATAATAAATAATGCTTAGTGCGCATTTATGCAATGTATGCAACTTTGGGTAACAACAAATACAAATAATAATAATTATTACTAATTATGATGACGCAAAATAATTATGATTACGCAAAATGATTAATTGTATTATTATTGGAACAAAGTCTATTTACATTTTTAATGTAAACAAAAAGCTGAGAAGTAAAAAAGTGTGTATAAATAATGCGGTTTTTATGGTAATTCGGAGAGTTGAAATTTATTCAGCTTACAGTTAACAGCTTTCAGAATTAAAGGTTCTGTACAAGGCTAATTTGTTAACATAAGTTTTGAATAAATAAATAGTTAATTTAGACTTTAAATATTTGAAGTTTTATTTAAATTATTACGCTCCCAGTTCAATAGGAAAATATATTATATAGATTGGCTATAGCCAGAATATAATATTTCCATAAACTTTTGAACACAACAGTATAATAACTTCCAACTACAATTATGTTTGTTCTACATATAAGCATGATTTATATTATGTAAAAAATTAACATAAAATATTTTAAAATGAAAAACATGTTTTTGATTTAAATATATAAATTCCATTTCATATAATAAAGAAATTACATTTGTCAAGTTTGTCAAAATTTCATATTTTAGTTATTTTTACAAAATTCCGCATGGGTTGCAATATTATAATATTTGATAGCTGATAGTCACAAATCACTTTACGCAATACTACTTTACATAGTCAAAAATCACTTGCTGTTTTAACTTTTAATATAAAATGTTTCATTTTGATTAAGTTACGCTAATAGTAGATCTTTCTCACTATACAATATACTGATTATTAGGAGTTTTAAGTGTCAAAGCAAAATATAATCACTACACAGAGGGAAATCAACATGTCTTGCTTTCATATTATTTCAGATATAATTAAATTACCATATTTTTTTAGAATGAATCCTCGTCCATGGTATAATATTGAACTTTTCCAATTTCCATTTAAATATATTAATTCTGAAACCTAAAAACAGCGAAAAAAAAATTATTTAAAATAAAAATGAAGGTTAAACTTTTCATTTGGTTAGTTCTTAAAGCATAAAAATCTAATATTAATTTGTTATTAGGTAATACAATTTTGATTAAATTACTTTAAGTTGAATGTTACTCGTTTTAAATCATCAATATTTTTTTTAAATATTACAAACTTAAGAACAATAATTTAGCTATCGCTATGTACATAAATATAGGAAGTCAAATTTAGCTGAAAGTTTTACGTAGCTTTATAATGCAAATTAAGAATCTCTTCTTATCAATAAATTTGTTCAAAAAATACTAAATTTTTGTCAAATTAAATAAATTTCAAGAACGAATTAAATAAATTAATATATTTTATCTAATCATATAACATATTAAATTCGATATTAGAATTCTAAATAATACTAATCAATTATATGATATATAGCTAGCTAACTTAGGTAATTTATTTAATGTGTCTATTTAATTATAATTAATATCTAGACCCAAACAAAATGTCTTCATTTGGGATGTACGCGTAGTAGTAGAAGTTGGATAACAAATATCGATTTGTTTTTTCAGAAATAAAATATAATTACATATGTACTATATCAATAGAAGAAAATTATATTGACAGAATATTTAAAATGTTAAATAAAAACAAGGAAACTCATCATCGAATTATTTCTTATTTAATCGTCTTTGCTTAAATAACATTTATATAAATTAAACAAAATTGTTAATAATGATTTGTAATTATGGCCTTTTTTAAAAATTACTTGATGTGGAAGAAAAGACGACCCAATCTTTAACTAATAAATATAACATTTTTTTAAAGTCTAACAAATTAAAATTTATGTATAACATTAATTTTAGTTAAAAACTTTTCAGGATTTAATTGGTTATAAATTATTTGAGTTGTTATAATCTCTTAAATTATAAAAAAATTTAAATTTAGACAATTAATAAACATTTAAATGTTTTGTGGTTCCAAAATTTTTTCTCTTCTAACAATTTTAAATTTTCTTAAACAAAATAATCTAAATTATACTAATTAAAAATTTGCTAATTAAAAATGTGTACAATTAAGAAAACTTTCTTAGTAAAATAATAATAAAATAAAAAAGTTTTTTGTTGGTAAAATAAGATAAAACAAGGAAAGCGCTTCTTGATATGTAAGTAGAGTTTCCATTCTCGCTTACTCGGTTATTTCTCTGTTTTATATATTACTTTCACCATTAATAATGGTTTTTCACCATTAATACTCGGTTATTATTTAAACAATTGCAAGAGCTAAATAAATGAATTGTATATCCAACAAAATATTTGTTTAAAATTAATTTACACTTATGATAAATTTAAATAAAATAGTAGCCTTTGCAAATAAAATAGTATTAGTTTTTCTTTTTCATATTTAATTTTGAAGATAAGTTTATTCGACAAATTGATGGTAATTTTATTATATTTTGTGAAGTTACGTGGATGGTACTCACAATTTAATTTTTTAAAATAGCCATGTCAACCAAGAACTCAAATAAAAAGTCTGAAGTCTGGATTTTTTTTAGTAAAACGAAAAATAATGAAGACGCAAAATGTTTGAAGTGTGGGAATGTTATCTTTTGTAAAGGATCATCCACAACCGCATTGATCAACCACTTAAAAAGACACGATATATTTATTAATAAAAAGCGAAATGGTTCAGAAGAACTTCCGATGATATCCACTGGTTCCGATTGCGCCAAAAAAACTAGAACTGAACAAGGTAATTTATTCAATTACGTGAATCGAGACCCGTTGCGGGAAATTTTAGCAAAATGTGCTGCTGTGGATGGATATTCCATACATGCTATTAAAAATTCTTCAGCTCTAAAGGGATTTGTTCAATATCGTGGTTATGAAATGCCAAAAAGTGATACATCCATCATGAATCACATTAAAGATTTTGCTGTACAGAAAAAAACAGAACTTGCCAAATACTTATCGACCTCGGGTTCAAAAAATAATGGACAAAAATTTAATATTACCGTAGACGAATGGACAGGCAGAAATGTTAAACGATAATTGAAAGTAACCTTACACAGTAAAAAATATAAATAAAAAAGTTTTTTAAAAATACTTTCCCTTAAAGAAATATTTAACTAAAAAGTAATAAACAAGCAAATAAACAAGCAAATAATACCACATCAATGTACTTTCCCGTTGAGATTGAGCAACTGTCAGCAATAGTAAGGGTAAGCAGACCTCCTTATAAATTGCATTAATTCTGATAAGGTCTACTTTCCCTTACTATTGCTGACAGTGGCTAAAACTCAACGGGAAAGTACATTGATGTGGTATTATTTGCTTGTTTATTACTTTTTAGTTGAATATTTCTTTAAGGGAAAGTATTTTTAAAAAACTTTTTTTTATTTATATTTTTTTTTTTTAATTTTTATAGATTTATAAAAATATTTGGTTTTGCGAATAGCGTTAGGTTAGGCCCAAACGATACTCATATTAATAATCAGTGTAATTTAAACCATTTCAATAATGATATAAATATACACACATTTGTTGAAAACTAAATTGTTTAATACTAACATAAAATAAATTAATATATTATTGTTAAGTCTAAGTCTATTTTGTGAAAAAAATAAGTTAAAGCTAAATTTTATTACAAATTTATATAGAATTGTCGTACACAGAATTGTCGCACACAGAATTGAAGCGATACCCATTTTCATATCCCTTATTTGGGATTGGGAAATTAAATGCTAATTCTGTATTCAAAATTAGCTAATAAATGTAATCAAAGATAAATTTATTAGTGATAAATTTATTTTGTCCTGCAAATTTTCTGAATAAATATTACAACTATACAATACATTGTAGATTATAGTATAATCAGAATGAGTTACATCCTACGCACTAATATAGTTTTTCTATCCGAAAAAACTTTGCTATCTTTAAAAAGTCGTTAAGCACGAGTGTCAGTACATTAGTAAAAATTTCGCACAGCTGAACTACAACGCTGTAGTTTCATAATCAAGGGTTTTTTTCTTAATTACGAGTTATGCCAATTTTATTTCTTCTCCTTTCTACATATAATGTATCATCAAATTCAGTGCACATTCAAAATGGTAACTGAACTTTTTTAATTACTGAACTGAACGTATCGAATTACGGCAAATGTAGTTTTCCTACACGAGATTTCCCTTCATTTTTGGTAATGATTGACTAAGTTAAATTACATTTTTAAGAAAAAGTTTAATTATATATCACGCAAATTAAAGTTATACTATCTATAATTCTCTGTTGCACTATCTATAGTTATCTGTTGTACTATTTACCTATTTCCCATTTACTATTCGAAATCACATTTTAAGAATTAACATTATAATATTTAGGTATTCAGCGCCTCTCACCGCAAAAATTTGAAATATGTTTACTGGTATCGTATGGTACTTTTAAATTTTCCAACGAGTAATCACACTTTAATTTTGGTGAATAATATTTAATACGTGAAATTACAATTTTTTTCGGAAAAAGACGTTTTGGAAAAATGCGAATAGCGCCACCTACCGATCGAATTTAAAATTTCCATCTATCATAACTTTATATGTACAGTAAATATGTGAAATAACTAGTTTCAATTGTTGACATCGGACGGACGGACAGTCGGACAGATGCATGGACAGAAAAGTACATATATGCGCTTTTTATTAGTGCTTTTTAGAAAAAAGCCCTGATAAAAAGGGCATAATATATTGATCAACAACAATAAACAATTTAATCAAAATGTCATTAACTATATATGTATGTATAAAATATATAAATTCAAATTATAAAAAAAGAGAAAAAATTATTATTTTGATTTTGCTTCAACATGTATAAAGTTTATCTCTAATTTGTTTTAAATTAATTTTTTTTCAGCATTTTATGTTGAGAAATATGAGAAATAAAAATGTTAATTTATTAGATAATTTGAAAAAGTTTTATTACTTAATGGATATTCTACAATCTACATGATTATATATATTTTAAGAACATTTAAGAAAAAAAAATTTAAAAATTTAATTTAATATTTTTTAAATAATTTTATTATTATTTTATTTACTGCTTTTATTAATTAATAATTAATTAATAAACTAACAGACACACAAACTATAATTTACATCATATTCGAACGATTTGATTTATATTAAGACAAATGTAGCGAAATGTTTATAATATTTGAAAACTCCTTGAAATTTTCCTGACTAAGTTTTATTCAAATATATTAAAGAATTAAAGTACACATCAATTTTGAATTTGAGCTAATTTAAGGTTAAAAAGCTAATTTAAGGTTAAAAATGAAACAAAAAATTATGATTGGAAAATAAATTGTAGACGTTCCTATATAATCTTATGTAGATAACTTTTTATCTTGTTATTTCACAAATAATATTAATCAGATTAGATGAATATATTAAATATTTTGGTGTTTTTTATATCCACAACACAAAAACACGATGGTAATTTTTGTGTGGATAAAATAAACTTTGTGTTAAAATAATGTAATAAATAATACGATAAACAACCCAAATAACATTTATAGGAATTGTTACGGATTGAAAGTGCATAGGAACTTCGATGAGGTAGCAAATACGTTTTATATACTAAAACTATTAACTTAGAGGTTGTTTAGGGTTTTAAGTAATCTTTTTAGTTAAAAAAATCGTGATTTCTACTCATATAATTACCTTGAAGTTCTTATTTGTTTGCGAACGTATTATAAGTTAATGTTAAGTGTCAACAACTTCGGATTGTTACTATAAATGTGCAAAAACTTTATGGTATATATTTGGTAACATTTTAAGTTGCAAAGTCTTCCTCTATTAACTAGTAAGTTAAAATTACTTTAAAGTTATAATTTTTAGTTAACGCAACGTTCCCGAAACTTTTAATTTCTACTTCAAAAAACTAAAATTTGTAGTAATCCTAGCAGTTTAATTTACGTATCTCTGACTAGAAAAAGATTCTTTATAGTTAATATTTTTTAATTTGCAAAGAGTTACAACTTTAAAGTAGGAATTAGACGAAAATCAGTATATATAACTAGAAAGTACCCCAAAAATATCAGCCATGTTTAATATTAATAGAAGAATTTTGTTATATAATAAAATATGTTTTTTTTATAAAATGTATGATTTTTCGTAGTAATATTTAAAAAATTAAGCATTATGGCCATTTTAAAGGTTATGTAAATTATTGAGGGAAGATATTATATTACAAATATTTATTAAAAAAAAAATTATTTAAATTTTTAAATTAACTTTTTATTATTAAATGATTATTTTGATGGCGCATTGTTATTTTCGAAGTTTTCTTGACATATTTATCAATAAAACTTTTCTCGCATTAAAGTTTTTGATTCCTATACATAAAATTTATTAAATTGAAAAAGCAATATACAATATTTAAATATATTTATTAAAACCACACACTAGTAATATGCACTTATATCTTATTAATAAAATATACATATATATAAATTATTTATATATATATTACTTTTATTCAAAAATATTTTTTTATTTAAAGTGGTGTGTGTTTTCGTTCCAAGCAAGAGTTTTTGTAACGTAATTGCAACATTCCAGGCACGTATATCGCTACCAAAAATCATTCCCCATTTAGGTACCGGGCACGTTACGTGGCACGTAACAATGACTGTTCGTCAACGTAACGTTTTACAGTGATAGGAACGTGTCTGCTACTTAAAATGTTATTTGGGAACCTAAACCTCATTTCTACTGAATAAAATAATAATTTCTGGGTGTGCTTTATCCTCTCGGCTAAATTTTTATTAATTAATTAAAAAATAAGGGATTAGTTAATCTTTAATTTGAAACAACAAAATATCAAAAACTATATATATCTAGACCAGTGGTTCTTAAAACCGGTGCTCCGCGGAGCATTTGTGCTCCGCAACCTTGTCCCAGGTGCTCGGCAAACCGAAAGTGAAAAAAAAATATTAAAAACTGTTACATATGCTCATCCTTTAATTTATGTGGTACTTGGTTTGTTTACATGCTTTAACGGCGTTTGAAAAATTTTAGTTGTTTTTTAAATTCCAAAAAACATCTTATCTACTAGGCCGTGCAAAAAAATCTAATCAAGTAAGCTAACTTTTTTGTATTGTAATCAAGTAGGCCATTGTAGTGCTGGACGTCGTTTTAGAAATACAAATTTTCACGTAAATGTGTTTTTATTTAATAATTGATTAGTTTTTATGAGCAACAAAAAACTTAGTTGAGTAAGTATGTTACGTAACAAATTTTAAGTTAACATTAATTAAAAAAAAATATAAATAAACACTTAAACAAAACTTGCGACATAAATTAATTACTTCGTACCGAAAATTAAATATATATGTATATGTACTTATTCCCAATTAATTTAAAATAGAAGCATGGAAAACTTCTTCAAGCGAAAAAGTAATTCGGACCAAACTATTAATGATGGAGCAAGTACAAGTCGGACTAGTATTGATAGTGACAATACAGAAAATGTCATATCTAATAAGAAAGACTAATAGGCAGTAATAAGAAAGACTAATAGGCAGTATTCTGACGAATACATCAGTTTTGTTTTGATGTATTGAAAAGCTGTCGAATAGTGCTATGTTTCCTGCTAAATTGAAACGCCACTTTACTACTACTACTTTACGTGCATCCCAATCTTGTTTAAAAAAATAAGCATTATTTTAAAACGTCATTGGACATGCAAGCTAAGCAAGGAAACCTATTTAAAGCTACTATCTCAATTTCTGTAAAAGCACAAATTGCTTCATATAAGGTAGCAAAATTAATTGCACTGAAATTAAAACCACATACTATAGCAGAAAGTCTAATTTTACCGTCATGTTGTTGAAATAGTAAAAATTATGTTTGGTGATGATGCAAAAATGAAATTATGAAGATTCCTCTTTCTAATGATACAATAAAAAAAAAAGAATAAAAGACATGTCACATGATATTGAAGAAACGGTTAATAATAAACTTTCCAACAAATATTTTGCTTTGGAAATTGACGAATCTGTTGATATTAGCAGCAAAGATCAATTACTTGCGTTCGTTCGCTTTATAAAACAAATTAGAGCCTACGGAACATACAACAGGAAAAGATATTTTTAATTGTATTGCCACATATTTAGAAAAATCTAAAATATCATGGGATTTCTGCGTAGAAATTTGTACAGATGGATGTCCATCAATGGCAGGATCTATTAAAGGATGTGTTACACTTGTAAAGGACAGAAATCCAAATATGATATCTACACACTGTTTTTTGCATCGGGAAGCTTTAGTTTCAAAAACATTGCCAAATACATTGAAATCTGTAATGGATGAAGTGGTACAAATAGTAAATTATATAAAATCAAGACCTCTGCAAGCACGTATTTTTAAACAACTTCGTATATCTATGGAAGTTAAATATGAAAGTTTGCATTTGCACACTGAAATGAGATGGTTGTCTCGCGATAAAGTTCTATGCCGTTTATTGGAAATCAAAGATGAACTGCTGTGTTATTTTCAAAAGGTAGATATAGACAAATTTGTTAAATGTCTTGAAAATGATAATTGGTGTGCAAAATTGGCATATTTAGCTGATATTTTTAAATACTTAAATTTAGTAAATACAAATATTCAAGGTAAAAATGAAAATATTTTAACATCCACGGACAAAAGCTAGCATTCAATAAAAAAATATTGTATTTTGATTATGGAAAAATCGAATTACAAAAAAAAGCACACTTGATATGTTTCCTTCAATTACAACGAAAAATGTCGCAGTTATTATTCCTGCTATAATAGAACATCTAACAATATTGGATGAAAAAATCGCATGTTACTTTCCATCACTTAAACTAGAATCATATTACTGGATACGAAATCAATTTGGCACATTTGAATCATCAAATACACAATTATCTCTACAAGAAGAAGAAGAAATTATTTCATTATCAATGAACACGTGCTTAGGCATAATTTTAGTTTTTTTTAGTTGAGTTTGATTATATAATGTATAATACCCCTATTCCGACAGTCGTATTTGCGACTACAAAAATTTTGTATCACGAGAGTCGTATCAATACGAAAGCAGTCATATTAATACGAAACAGCCACAAACTCTAGTATTCTTGGAGGCGTACGACTTGAATTTATTTGTCAAAAAAATATAACTTTTGTCGTAAGCAATTTTGCAATTGACTAGAAGGAAAATGTAGTATTTTATTATTTATCAAGTATAAATAAAATGTAAAAAAAAAACCAAATCATTGAATCATTCAAAAAATAATTAAAAAAAATAAATCATATCAATTTTTATTTGGGAAATAATGTTGAGCATACAATATAATTTTCATATTATGAAACTTTTAAACGGTGGCCCCCCTTCAAATAAAATTCCTAAATTTACTTATTTGAAAAATAAATTTTTCCATATTTATTTATTTTACAATTTCTAAATTTCACAAATCCAAATAAAAAGCCTTGTATGTACACAATTTTTTTTTAATATTCTTTGTTTGTGTTTATTTATTAGAAATATATTGCCGAGCACATTTGCGCGCAATGCCGAAAATTTAGAAGAATGTACAAACAAAAGAAACGCGAAAGAAATTTATTAAATTTTACGAACATTGCACAAAGAGGAAAAAAAAGCTGTACGTACATAAATTGGGATTTTCAACTTCTAATTTTAAATGAAAATTTTATATGGTTGCAGTATCTTATACATTATATAATCAAACTCAACTAAAAAAAAAACAAAAATTATGCCTAAGCACGTGTTCATGGGGAACCAGCGGTGATAGATTTTTTTTTTTGGGTTTTGACAAATTTCGTTGTATATTTTGAATAGTCTAGATCTAGATCTAGATATATATAGTTTTTGAAAATATGTTATAATACTTATAAAGGATTTTCCATTTCAGTTATTTTCTACAATATTCCTGTGACAAACAAAATATAAGATTTTCATAAACATTTTCATAATTTATGAGTAAATAGTTTACTAAAATTATGAATCTTAATTTACATCAATTTCTTTTCAGACACACTTTCTTACACTTTTTTTTTTAACTTTTTAAGGTGGAAATATATACTATTCGTCAATTAAATAATGTTTTAATCACAAATTATGAAAAAAAGTATATCAATTTAAAATTATAAAGAATTTTGTCAGGGTGTAATAAAAGTATGTTTTTTTCACACTTTACACTTTCCTACACCACAGATTTTTGACAAATCCCACCGTGGTGTGGTGTAGAAAAAAAATTTCTGAAAAGAAATTGATGTAATATACTTTTGCATTTTTTTGAATTTATTTAATTTCAAATTAATGCAAAAGTATATTAATTAAGATTCATAATTTTAGTAAATTATTTACTGATAAATTATTCATAATTATGTTTTTATTCAAATACAATTTTAACTAGGGACTGAAAACGAAACCGAACTAACGATATTAACCGTAATTATTTCAGGAACGCAAACGTAACTAGAAACCGAAAAAAATATTTTTCGACTTTTTTCGTTCTAATTGAAAACGAAATTAATAATTCCGGTTACCGGTTTTAAGCCTTATTATTTTTTAAAGCCAGAAACCATTTTTTCCCCACGCACAAATTTTACAATAAGATTATCACTCTTTCGTAGGTCGCAGGGTATATTATATTCGATTAATTGATTGTGTTTGCATGACGTTTATCTTTTATACATATTACGCTTCCATGCAGATGGAACTCGTGTTGAATCCGGATTAGTGTGCATGGAAACAGGGATTGAGTTTGGACTGAGTTGAGTTTTAGTTAAATCACCAAATTAGTTGGATTGGATTGAAATATTTGATTGTATATGCAAAATATGAATGAAGTGATAAAAATCGTAAAAGATGGCAGTGGAAAATATATTTGGAGTAAATGTTGTGAATTGAGGCACCCTGTGCTTCAATTCCCAACGGAAATTATAAAATTCCAATCCATTTCAAAATAAATTAGATTATTAAAATTAATTAATAAAAAACAAAAGTTTCAAATTACGCTTTGCTCGTGCACAGAGAAATAATTTAATTTAATTAATAATAATTTCTCTGTGCTGACAACGCGTAAAATCAATCAGCCAATTAAATTAAAATTGATTTTAAATATTTTGTTGGAGAAGCTGATTGGTTCCCTCTTAGAAAAAATATAAGGGTCGAAGAAATTTTTCTTCGACTCTGATATTTTAAAATTATATATGTACATATATATATTTTTTTATATATTGTTTTTGATTTTTTAATAAAAACTATGTATATTTGTATATATTTACTAACAATTTCTTTTATTAATATATATTTTGTATTTTAAATTTTTTTATTTACTTTTTATATACATATATTTTTTACAAATTTTTTTTTTGTAAATATTGTTAAACATTTTTTACTAAAAAATTTTTATATCTTTGTATACTACTTTTTCTTTTGTACATTTTTCCTTTCTTTAATTTAATAAATTTCTTTTAATTTTATTTATATATTTATAATTTTATTTGATATTTATATTTTTTATATATTTTTTCTAAATTTTTTATTTTATTTCCATTTTTTTTTTTTATTTTAATACAATTAAAATCTTATTGACTTATTTATTTAACAAATTCTAAAAAAAAAATCATTTTATGTTTACTAAAAATTAATTTTTAATAAAGTTTTATATTTTATATTAAAAAGTAATCCTTTTGTTTTATTAAAAACTTTTATAAAAAAAAAATCCTTTTGTTTTATTAAAAAAATCCTTTTGGTTTTATTTTATTAATTAAAATTAAATTTTAATAAAGGTTTAAATAAAATTATATATTAAATATTATAATTATATATGTATATGTATGTATATTTTATTATAAGTTATTTTATTTTTAATAAAATTTATGTTCTTTTTTTTTTTAAATATAGTCAAATAAAATGCATATATCTATTAAAATTTAAGAAAAGGAATAGGAATTTAAGGAATAAGGATAAGATTTTTGTATATTATCCCTATTATTTGTTTTTGAGCGTTCACGCTCCCCTTTCTATTTTATCCAAAAAAAAATTTTTTTTTTTAAATTTTTTTTTTATTAATTTTTTTTTTTATTTATTAATATTAAAATTTAATATTTTAATATATTTTTTTTATTAATATACTTTATTTTTACGCTTCCACCTATGTTTTTTATATCTATGATTTAATTTTAGTATTTTATTATTTAATTTTCTTAATGGTAAAATAGCAACATTAAGAATAGGGGTGAATTTTGTTTTAAAGTTTTTATTTTTAATACCCGTAGTATTAACATTTATTTTAAATACAATGATAAAAGTATTATTATTTTTAATTAAATAATTATTTTGATTTATTATTTTTTTCGGTGCCGTTCTTATGGATTCTTCTATATTTTGTATTTCCTTATTTTTGTCTCTTGATGTATAAATTGTTTCCTTATTTATTTCTTTTTCAATATTAACATCACTACTATTTAAATTCAATTTTACTTTTTCCATTTGAATTGTTAAACAAAGTTCTTTTTCTTTATTAATATTAATATTTTCATTAATATTTTCATTTATATTTTCATTACTATTATTATCTCCAACAAATTCGTATTCTATCAATATACCAGTACAAACTTTTGTACTTAAATCATTTTCCTCTACTACAACTTTTACAGCTTCTACAACTTCTTCTACTATATTTTTATTAAAACATTTTACTTCTATATATTCTTCCAAATAAAATTCTTCCACAATTACTCCTACATTGTCTTCTATAATAATATTCACCTTTTCTTCCTTATTTGATTTAACAATTCCTGTGTTAATATCTTCTTCAAATACAATTATTTCTTCAGTTTTAAAATCATCTGTACAATTTTTAGTTGCTTTCCAGATTTTATTCTTTTTTTCCATAAAATTTTTTGCCTTAGAAAATATACAATTTTTATAGTTTACTATATGCACGTTATCAAAAATTCCTTTATTCATCTGTAATTTATTCGTATTTATATCATTTGATTTTTCTGTATAAATTGTTTGCGATTTACCTTCATCACGTTTAGAGGTCATTGCAATGTTTCCTAAAATACCATTATTTGGTAACTTAATTTTCTTATTCTCGTGTTCTGATTTTTTTATTAATTTTCCTTCACAAGAGCCTATATTAGAGGTAACAAAATTTATTTCCATTTCATTATTTTTATTAATTTTATTATTTTCTTCTTTATCTTTTGTTAAATTATTACATAATTCAGGATCTATCCAATAATATTTTTCTAAATTAATTATTGGCTCTTGTAAAGTTATTTTACCCTCCGAAAGGAATGAGCTGGGCTCTTTTAGTTCACTCCGTCCTCCCCTTCCCGAAACCATTGTCATTTTGGATTCATAGGATTTACGAGCTTCACAATTTAAAATCGTATGTCCTTTCCTTGCACACCATTCACAAGGGGTCTTTTCTAAACTTTCTTCGTTATTTAATGCGAGTATGCTTTGATTTGCAAAATTATTATTTCCCGAATGTAGTTTAAAACAATGAGTGGATTCATGTCCATTCATTCCACAATTAGTGCATTGCACTGGTGTTAACTGGCTTTGCCATGTACAATCTCTACTAAGGTGACTTGGTTCACCACACTGAAAACATTTAATCGTCGTATTTGCCGTTGTTCCTTTAAATGGAACCTTGTTATTACTATTATTATTATTACCATTATTATTGTTCCTATTGTTATTATTATTATTGTAATTATTATTATAATTATTATAATAATTACTTGTATTATTTTTATTGTTGTTTGGAAAATTATTACCAGTAACCATATTGTAATTTCTGTTAGGGGTCTTATTGTTTTTATTAAAATTATTGTTGCTACTACTGTTTGAGAATTGTTTATTATTATTATTATAATTATTATTATTTGTAAATTGCGCATTATTGTTGTTGTTGTTGTTGTATTTAAAATTCCCTGTTGTTCCCCGGAAATAATTATTATTACTATTATTTCTATAATTGTTTCCATGATTTAACCTGTTATTATTTGGTTGTTGCCCATGTCCGCCATTTTCATTTAATTTTTTCATCATAGTGGTTAATAAATTCATCATTTGGTCCCCTTGATTACTACTACTATTTTTATCCGAACTCCCTATATTTCCTAAGTTCCTTGTTACATTCAAATACAGTCGAGCCGCTCCTATGGACACTTAAGTTTTCGGGGTTTTTAAAGATTAAATATTGTTTCAATTCTGATGAACGCAGTCCTCCTAAAAATATTCTCTTTGCGGTTATCTCCATTTCATATTTTAATAAATTTTAATAAAACAATAATTGTGGGGGTCATTTTATATAAAAAGTTCTGAAAAAATATATTTTAGGGGTCGAAAGAAAAATTTTATTTTAATTTTTTTCTAAAAATTTTATGTAATTTCATTTATTTATTTTATTTTATTTAACAAAAATCATTCTAAAATTTTTATTTGAAATAAAATACTCCTTTATTTTTATTTTATTTTTATTTTTCTCATTCCCTAAAGTATGCAATTATAAAATTTTTTTTTGTTTCTCAAAATATTTATGAAAAGTAAATTTAAGTTTCCCAACTCCTAAAATTATGCAAAAAAAATATTTTATTCATTTCCAAAAAAAAATTATGTTTTATAAATGTTCATAATATAATCGTTAAATGATTTTACAAAAAAACGCGCTTTGCTCTAATGAAATTTACGTACGTTATTTAAAATATTTTAATTAATATCAATTTTATATTAAAAATTGACAAAATTATTTTATATAAAAATGATCAAACGTAATTTGAAAATATATATATATCATTTTATATATATGTATATATAATTTTCGTCATTACGAACAAAAAATTGAAATTTTAATATAAAATGAAAATATAGGGTAACGAAAAAAAATGTTGGTTATTAAAACCAATTTTTATTAAAATTTTTAAACACTTATGTAAACAAATTTTTTTATTAAGTTCTTTATTTTTACACAGCCCTGTGTCAACTTAGTGCACAATTTTATTTTGCACTTTCTGTTTACAGTTTTCTGTTAAATTAAATAAATTTAACCTTTTACACCGTAATTAGTTTTGTTACCCTATTTTTATGTCGATTTTACTATGATAATAATACACTTCTATGTATATTATATTTCACGTAAACAAAACTTTATTATAAAATTTTTAAATTCAAATTGATCAAAAACGTACAATTTGCAATTTGTACTTGGAGAATAAAAAAAACTTTTATGTATACAAATAAAAATTATAATATGTGATAATAACGTTTAATAATTTATGATTTTTCATTGTATAGGTATTTGTACATATATGACTCTTATTTAAAACTTTTACTTATTATTTTTTATATACCTATGTATGTATAACCCAATTTTATTTATTATATACCTATTTTATTTTAAAATTTTATTGAAGAGAGAAAAATTGAAATTAGGTTAACTATTAGGATAGGTTAAGGTTTTTGGTAGTATATAAGAAAAAATATAATTTTTAGGGCTTTTTTTAAAAAAAAAATCCCTTATGTTAACGCTTTTGTCCGTCTGTCTGTCCGTCTGTCCGTCCGTCTGTCTGTCCGTCTGTCTGTCCGTCTGTCTGTCCGTCTGTCCGTCCGGTGTAAACAATAAAAACCAGTTATTTCACATAGTTACTGTACACACAAGTTCATGACTGACCCACCAATAGAAAGCTTGATTTATTTAGAACCAGATGTAATTGATATAATTTTAAAAGTTGGCCGGTAAGTGGCGCAATTCGCATTATGCCAAAACACCTTTTTCCGAATAAAAATGTAATTTTATATAGTAAATGTGCACCAAAAATGAAGTTTGACCATTCGTTGGAAAGGTATTTAAGAGTAGAATATTATGCCAGTAACAGTATTTCAAATTTCTACCGCTAGAGGCGTTGAAAACTAAAATATATAAAATGTTAATTTTTAAAATGTGATTTGCAATAGTCAATAAGCCCCAAAAACTAGGTTTAATGTTGCAACTGAAAGGTAGTAAGTAGTAATATAAAACAACAGTTGTTATAATTTTAAATTCTACCACTAATATAAATTATATTGTTTTTTAAAAATTTTATTCAACTTGGTGAATCTTTACCAAAAATGAAGGGAAAGCAAGCGCTGGAAAGTTAATATAAACTTAAATAAATCAGACATCCTCATAATCTGATTTTTTGCCACTAGAGGGCAGTAAAATACAAGTAAAAAGTTGTAATTTAATATAGTAAATGTGCACCAAAAATGAAGTGCGACTACTCGTTGGAAAGGTAGTTAAGAGTAGAATAACGATGCCGTTAACTGTAGTAGTTAACGATGCCGTTAACTGTATTTCAAATTTCTACCGCTAGAGGCGCCAAATACTAAAATATGGAAAAAGAGTTTTCAAAATGTGTTTTCCAATTGTGAATAAGCTCCAAAAAATAGGTTTAATGTCGCATCTGAACTTTAGTAAGTAGTAGTATAAAATCACGAATAACAACATATACTCCAAATATGCATTTAGAGTAGTTGAATTTAAAAAAAGCCCGTAATTATAAAACTACTGATCAGTAGTTCGGCTGCGCGGCATTTTTTTTTTATATGTATATTTATACATATATTATTTAAGGGGGTTCTTTCATATGTATATGCTTTTATTTTATTTTGTATTAACTTTGTATATAAAGTAATATTTTGATTCATATTTTGATTGATTTATTTTGATAATATTTTTATTCACTAGGAATTTCAAGTAAAAAAGGATTTTTTATATATATATTTTTTATATAATTTCATTAAGGATTTTATATATATTTTTTTTTATATATTTTATATATTTAAAAATTTAATTTCACTTTTTGGCTATTAATTTAAATTTTTCATAAAATTTTCTTTCTAATTTAACAAATTCTATTATTTTATTTTTCAATTTTTTATCCTTTTAATTTATTTTATTTAAAATTTCTTTTTTCACACAATTTTTTGTCATTTAATTAGATTCAAAAATTTTTTACATTTTTTTTTTAATAATTTGCCAAAAAAATTTTTTTTTTTTAATAATTATTAAGACTATTAGATTTTGTGTAATAATAATTATAAAAAATAGTGAAGATCCGTATCTTCCTAAAGATTTCGATTTATTCATTTTCAAAAAAAATAATTTTTACAAATAAAAATACGATAAACAAACCCCGGGTTTGTCAAAAGCACATTTCCTCCAAATCCCCTCATGTAGAACTATGAGCTATTCTAAAACAATGGGAATTCCTATTTTTAGTAGTATTTTCAATGTACTATATACATAGGAAAGATAACAAATGATATAGTAAATATAGGTAAAAAATGTGTCACGGTTCGATTTTTTTATTTTTTTTCCTTCCTAGGTTATTATCCTAGCAAAATATATATAAACTTATCATTTAAGTTTTCTGTAATTTTGCTTTTGATTGAATATAATGTGATATGAAATAATAACCAATATACTATTTATATAGCTCCTAAAAATATGCAAAATATTCGTTTTTTCCAAAATTTTATATGATTATGCATTTTGATTAATTATAAGTGTGAGGCAAATGATTATAATTTATTAATTAATGCACTTTAAAGAAATATGATTCTCAAAAGTTTTCTCATTATTTGTTTTTAAAAATATTGCGCGGTTATAATTATACAAGTAAATTAAAAATATAATTTTTTGAATTTCGAAGGGCCACAACGGAAAGGGGTGGGGAGATACGGATACAATTTCTTCAGAGACTCTAGTTATTTTTTAGATGTCTCTTTGGTAAATAAATTTCAGCCTTCCATAATAAGCAGTTTGGGAAATACAGGGTTGTTGTGTGACAACATTCATACATTTATGTCGTCATTGACTAAAAATGCATTATATCGGCAGTGCATTATACTATATCAAAGTTAAAATCAAAACAATAATAAAATACGTCATCGTATTATAAATATTATTGTATACAAATAATACAAACCATAATGACACACTTAAGTTATTATGTATAAAATGTAGCATAAATAAAAAGGTAAATAAACCTAAAGTAAATAAATGAAAGCACATAAGCTTTCCTAATAATAATAATAAAGTATAATGCGTCATCAGCAAAATGGGCAATGGCAACATAATTACTGTATGAACTGTTGTTACACAATTTTACCTTTAATTAATAACAAATATTAATTATTTATATTTATTGAAATATTCTAATATTGCTGAAGAAGCAATATTAGAATATATAAACGGCGAAAAAATGGTATTTCGGGGAGTTCTAATTTGTAACTCTTCTACTAAACAGGTTAAGCCTATAGTGAAGAAAACCAATAATAATTGAACTCGTAAACTTTAAAATAGTATTTGTTTTATTTCAAATAAATATCATTGAAGTAAGAGATTAAATTTATTGAGCAAAATTATAAAAGAAGAATAGGAAGAAGATCAGGTCAGGCCAGACATCTATAAACCAGAAGAAGATTATCATAATATAAAGGTGAATATAATTTCCTACAAGACAGACCACAACACAACATTGGTGCCGTGATCAATTTTTGGAGTACTCTTCAAAAAAAAAGAGACTGGGTCTACATGTACAAATACTAATAAAAAAAAATTTTTATTTTTCTTTTCAAAACCCTCAACAGGCACTGCCTGAGGATATAGTGAACGGGCTTGGCCTCACTGTTTTGAAAAAAAAATATAATAAAATTTTTTACGTGTAATGTCAACGTTGGAAAAAATAAAGGACAAAATCAGAAAAGAACCAACAGCGGGACCAAAGCCAATTACTTTGGAAGAGTATAAAAGAAGACAAGCATTGCGGCCGCCGGCAAAACAAAAAATACCACAGGAGGAGATAATAAGAAAAAGAGGAGGAGAAGCGGCACAACGAAGAGAGGAGATAAAGGAATTACACCGGATACTGCGATTGGGATGCAGTCAAGAGCAGGAAGAAATTTTTAACAACAAAATTAAGGAATTAAAAAGGAAGCAGAGATCGGAACAGCGGAAGAAAAAAGCGGAAAAGAAAAAATTCGAGAAAATTTTTTCAAATATTTGTAAAGTAGCGGAAGAAGCACATAATAATTCATAAAAAAAATAATAATAAAGAAACAAAAAGCAAATTATTTAAATTAGATAGTAATATATAATATAGAATTTTACGCAAAATTATAAAAATAATTATGTTAAGTATCTCTAGTTATTACTCGCAATATTTCTTAATAATAATATTAGAGGAAAATATTAATATAATAATAGAGAGAGGGAATGTTATAATATTTAGGAGATATGAGGATTAATATTAAAAATTTTTTTTAAAAATAAAAATTGAAAATGTCTTAAAATATTAATATGAAATAAAAATAAAATATATATAAAGAAAAAAGCATAAAATTTTTGTTGTTAGGAGAATTTGTTCAATTATCACATATGGTCTAATACATCCAAACATTTTTTTTTCTTTCTTTCTCATCCAATTTGTTTCGCTCTTCTCTTTAAACGATATATATAAGAAAAAAAAAAAAAACAATTATTGCTATTATACAAAAATACATAAAATCATACATTTTTTTTCTGTTAGAAAATTCTTTATTGTTGCTAACTAATAAAAGAAAATTTAAGCTTTACTTAAAATCAAAATTTCTCGTTCTTCTCACATAGTTACAAATACACCTTGCTGCATAAATACAATACTTAGTTAGGTTAGGGATACACCTCTTTTTTTAAGCTACATAAAATAAATGCAACACAAAAAAGAGTCTTTAAAGCTTTTGCGGATATGCTATATGCATAAATAATTTATGAGAAAATTGTTTTGTGTTGTATTGGTGTATATGTATGCTATTGTATAACTGTTTGTTTTGAGAGTAAATTTAATTTACAATAATTTTTAATTGTTGTATTGGTGTATATGTATGCTACTGTATAACTGTTTGTTTTGAGAGTAAATTTAATTTACAATAATTTTTAATTGTTGTATTGGTGTATATGTATGCTACTGTATAACTGTTTGTTTTGAGAGTAAATTTAATTTACAATAATTTTTAATTGTTGTATTGGTGTATATGTATGCTACTGTATAACTATTTGTTTTGAGAGTAAAGTTAATTTACAATAATTTTTAGCCATAGGCGTAGGGAAAAAGGGAGTTTTCTTTTAGTACCTTTTACTTAATTTTTGGTACCATTTAACACATGGCACCAACTACTCGCGGACAGAAGAAAATACTAGAGGATTCTACTATTTTACCGGAAAACCTTAATTTTGCGGAATTATCACTGATAAAATCCACACCATTCAGATGACACTATATCAAACGAAAGCGGGTCGGAAACGGAAATTAATTTAAACGCTATTAATTTGAGTTTACGTTCAAATAACGTTGGGAAAAATTCTGAAAATAATAGTAGCGAAAGCGAAGAAGAAGGTGCCGTAGGAGGAATAACAATAGATAATATTAGTCAATTAAAGGAAAGAAACAAAACTTTGATTAATATTAATAAAAATTTTGACAAATTGGAAATGGATACAAATAGACTATGTATGCAGGGAGCAATTCCACGCACCAATAGCGGCTTTCAAATACCTAACGGATTATACGAAGATTTAATGCCACAAAACAACGGATCAGGACACAAAAATAATAGGAGATCAACAAATTTTTTAAACAAGGATAACACATACGATGTGTTATCCTTATAAAACATTTTTTCATATAAAACAAACATATAAAACATTTTTTCAGGGCATTCCAACATTCTGCGGAGAAGGAGATCGTATGATATTGGATTTACAAAATTTTGTTGCGCTCGCACATGACGCATACTTCAGAACAGATGAATGCGACCGGGCCGCGGTATTAAATCAAATAATTCGAGGAAAATTAAAAGGCAGAGCCGCGGACATTTTTCAGGAGCGAGCCGTCAGTAGCTTTAGAGATTTCAAAGCAATTTTGGAAAACGCATTTATTCCTTACAAGGATTTACCACAATTAAGGCGAGAAATTGAGGAATGTGTACAGATTCCTGATGAATCTGTGGAACAATTTGAGATCGTGTAGAACGGAAATTAGGATGTTTCAAAATGGCCGCCAGGCATAAATTTCCTAATGGGTTTCAAGGAATAGTACAGGATGCCGAAGAAACGGCTAGGAAAACATTTATTAGAGGTTTGCGATCGGAATCCATTAAACATTACATAATTTCCCAAAATTGTGCTAATATTGAAGAAACTCCTACAAAAGCAATACGATTTGCTAGGGAATCCTTGGAATTGTTGGGACCACAACGAGCGGAAAAATCAACGGCAATGAATGACACCACAAAGCAACTTTTGGAAATGATAAAAGAACTAAAACTCAGTTCCAATAGAGACAATAATAGATTATTTAGGCAACAGAATATGCAGCAAGCACCGCAAGGAATGAGAGTACCGGTAACAGCAGCTAGGCCAGTAAATAACTCTTACGTGCCAAACAATAACAATGGACAAAGAGTAACTTGTTTCAATTGTGGTAGGATGGGCCATTACATCAAGGATTGTAGGGCACCTCGCAAAACAGGCGCGCCACCAACTAATAACATACAAAGAGAAAATAATTGGGCTCGTATGGAGTGTTATTTATGTAAAAATACGGGACACATTGCAATTAACTGTCCATTTAATAAGGAAAAGGCACGTGAAGAGGTAACAACACACAGAGTCACTTCATTTAGATTAGGAAACTGCAACTGGTGTCAAAGAGAAGGACATACAGAATTAACATGTCCAGCACGTCAAAATTATCAAGCTAATCAGGGAAACGAAAGAGGGATGGATTAAAAACCCAATTTTCATCCCGTAGTTTTAAGAAGGAGGGTGTATCAATGAGAAATCGTTGGTACGAGCCCCTAGTAGCTATGCCATTGGACATCACCAGCGATGAACAAGTAAAATTTTTAGTAGATACTGGAGCTCAAATAAATTTTTTGAAAAAGGATTATAGGACTTTGGATTTTCCCATAATGACATATAACCAAAATGAAGTTTCAATTCCCTTAAGTAATCAGAGTAATACGACTTTTAGAAATAATACAGAAATATATACAGAACTCGAAGAAATTAAGTTACGAAAAATGGAGAGAAATAATAAAACTAAAGAAATTAATAGTTTTGAAAAAATAGATAATAGTGAAGTAAAGAGAAATATCGAATTTAAAGAAAGCGTATTTTTTGAAAAATTAGAAAAAAGAAAAATTTTTGAAAAGGGACAGAAGGATAATAGAAGTAATGAGGAGTTTGAAGTTGGTGGATACTCACAACCAGAAAAATCAAGAGCTGACCACAGAGCAGCGGATCTTGTACTTTTTCAAGGGCAGGAGATAAAACCAATTTTAAAAAATAAAATCATAGCCAAGGAAAATTCATCAGGAGCAGACAACAGTGCTGCGGATCTTGAGAATTTCCAAGGGAAAAATGGAAAATTAAATGAAGAAAATAAAGACATAATTAAAAGAGCGGAGAAAATTATAGAAGAAAAAGGAGAATTATTAAATAAAGGACGAAATGAAAAAATTTATGTAATTAATACAATCAAAAGTTTTACTGATCATGTTACTGATACAAAATTAGAAGAAATGAAATTAGGAATTAAGGATTTGTTTAAAGAAGAAAAAATTGAAAATGAAGCCAATAAAATTGAAGTTTATAAAGAAGATAAAAATAATATTGAAGAAATTAAAGAAGTAAAAAATGAAGTTCGTAATGAGGAATTTGAAGTATTTAAAGATAATAAAGTAAATTATTATGTTGAATTAAACAAAGTTAATAATAATGAAAATAATCTAATTGAAATCAGTAATTTAAAATCAGTAAATAATAAGAAAATTGAAGGTCAAACCAATAAAATTTTTAACGAACATGAAATACCGGCTCATGTATATGCAAATGTGGTTATTGGTAATAGACTAGAGAATATACAAGGACAATTATTGCAAACCAAAACATTGCAATGTTTTGAAAAATATTTAGAAAATAATGAAAAAATTATACAAGATATCAATGTACGTACGTTCCCGGTTATAAAACAACGGAACTATAAATACTTCCGTAAATATGCCTAAAAACAGGATACAATAAAAAAAACAAATTATATAGAACAATTATCTTTCGCGATATATCATACGTTAAGTAGAAGTAAAAATTTTCAAATAGTTTATTTTTCAATTAAGAAAATCAAAACTAATGATTTTACAATAATATAAAATGTTCAACATTTTCTAAATTTAGATTAGTTTTTTTTGCGAAATATTATTTGGGAAAAGGTTAGAGAAAATCAAATTACTAATAATTAGTTTTTAGCATTTAGCATACATTTAGGAGTTTTACTAACAGCATAAGCTAAAAAAGGGTATAAACAAAATGGATAGAATAGGATTTTTTAGAAACTTATACTACGAAAATGTAAATACACATTAGGTAAAATTTTAAATCTTAAAAAGATTTTTTTTGCGAAATTGGAGAGAAAAGAAATTAAAATAAAAAAAAAAAAAAAAAAAAAAATAGCAAATTATCGACTTTATCCTTCAAAAACCACAGAAAGAATGATTTTTATTAACGCAATTACAAAATTATTAAATCCCAAAAATACATAATAGCATAATTGAATTTTTTTGCGAGACACTTCATATTTAAAAAAAAAAATTTTTTAGCAAAATTCGGTAAAAATTTACAAAATAGTTTTTTTTGTAATTGGAGAAGAGAAGATAATAAAATAAAATAAATAAAAAAAATTTTTTTTAGTCTATTATGAAAAACAAAAAAAAAATTTTTTGAACAAATAAACTATTAAATTTAGATAAAAAAAAAAGGAGGAAAATTTTTATGTAAAATTAAATTGAAAATGTAATTTTAAAAAAAAATGGGAGGTATACTATTATACATAATATAAAAATAAAATAAAATGTATACATAATATAAAAAATTGTCAAATTACATAAATTTTACAACAAAGCTATATTATTGAAAATTTTAAATTATACCATAAAAATTGTATTAAAATACATATATAAAAATTAGAACTATTATATATATAAAAATGAGAAAAAAAATATGTATACCTAAAATCAAATTGATTAAATTAATTGTAAATCAAAAAAAAAAAAAAAAAATTAATAAAAAATATTTAATATTTTAAACTAGATTTAGGTTAAACTAGATAAAAAGAAAAATTGAGGAAAATTATAAAAAAAAAATATATCATGTATAAAATATTAAATAAAAATTGGGAAATAACATTATATAAATATTATTGAATACTTTAAATATTAAAATTATGAAAATTAAAATTATTTAAAAAATTTAAATTATATATTACTATTGGTTTTTTAAAAAATTATATAAAATCCAATTGTTTGAAAATGGAAATTCATGTTGGAAAACTCCGAAAAACCATTAACTTAAAAAATATGAATATTTTTTATCTTGGAAGAGGGAGGTGTTGTGTGACAACATTCATACATTTATGTCGTCATTGACTAAAAATGCATTATATCGGCAGTGCATTATACTATATCAAAGTTAAAATCAAAACAATAATAAAATACGTCATCGTATTATAAATATTATTGTATACAAATAATACAAACCATAATGACACACTTAAGTTATTATGTATAAAATGTAGCATAAATAAAAAGGTAAATAAACCTAAAGTAAATAAATGAAAGCACATAAGCTTTCCTAATAATAATAATAAAGTATAATGCGTCATCAGCAAAATGGGCAATGGCAACATAATTACTGTATGAACTGTTGTTACACAATTTTACCTTTAATTAATAACAAATATTAATTATTTATATTTATTGAAATATTCTAATATTGCTGAAGAAGCAATATTAGAATATATAAACGGCGAAAAAATGGTATTTCGGGGAGTTCTAATTTGTAACTCTTCTACTAAACAGGTTAAGCCTATAGTGAAGAAAACCAATAATAATTGAACTCGTAAACTTTAAAATAGTATTTGTTTTATTTCAAATAAATATCATTGAAGTAAGAGATTAAATTTATTGAGCAAAATTATAAAAGAAGAATAGGAAGAAGATCAGGTCAGGCCAGACATCTATAAACCAGAAGAAGATTATCATAATATAAAGGTGAATATAATTTCCTACAAGACAGACCACAACACAACAGGGTGTTAAAAAAACTAAAAAAAGTTGTATGAAGATAACGGTATTTTTATACATCAAAGAATTAAATTTTAAAAAATTTGTTAATTTCACAATTAAGATAAAAGATTTTCCTATCTTATTGCTTTTACAGACCTCAAAAATTTTTATTGGTTTAAAAGTTATTAGATGTTCAATATGGGCAATTTTCGAACTTAGAGGGGGAATAACTCAGAGGGGAAAAGAGATAGAAGAAAATTTTGTTCTACTGGACCTATTATTTTATTACTGTCTACCTATGGTCAAAATTTTAATACTCTATCATAATAGATGTAGAAGTTTGTGTAAACGGACGGACGGACAGACAGACGGACAGACGGACAGACAGAGTGAAACTAATATACACATTTCTTCCAATTTGGTTGGAAATGTGCTAAAAATTGATTTTATATTTTGTTATATATATTTTTTATTGTATATATATATATATTTTTAAAATATTAGCAACCCGTGTTTTTATATATTTTTATATTAGGAAAAAAAAATGGCTTACTACTTTACAAAAAAATTTTCAATAAAAAATTTCCCCTTTTTTAGGGCTTTTTTTTTAAAAAAAATCCCTTATGCTAACGCTTTTGTCCGTCTGTCTGTCCGTGTGTCTGTCCGTCTGTCCGTCCGGTGTAAACAATAAAAACCAGTTATTTCACATGGTTAATGTACACTCAGGTATATGATAGATAAACCGATGGAAAGCTTGATTTATTGAGAACGAGATGCAATTGATAGAATTTCAAAATTCGGCCGGTAGGTGGCGCAATTTCCATTTTGCCAAAACCTCTTTTCCGAATAAAAATTATAATTTTATATAGTAAATGTGCACCAAAAATGAAGTTTGACCACTCGTTTGAAAGGTATTTAAGAGTAGAATACCGCTAGAGGCGTTGAAAACTAAAATATATAAAATGTTAATTTTTAAAATGTGATTTTCAATAGTCAATAAGCCCCAAAAATTAGGTTTAATGTTGCAACTGAAAGGTAGTTAGTAGTAATATAAAACCACAGTTGTTATAATTTTAAATTCTACCACTAGAGGGTGAAACATATAAATTATATTGTTTTTTAAAAATGTTATTCAACTTGGTGAATCTTTACCAAAAATGAAGGGAAAGCAAGCGCTGGAAAGCTAATATAAACTAAAATAAATCAGACATATTCATAATCTGATTTTTAGCCACTAGAGGGCAGTAAAATACAAGTAAAAAGTTGTAATTTAATATAGTAAATGTGCACCAAAAATGAAGTGTGACTACTCGTTGGAAAGATAGTTAAGAGTAGAATACGATGCATTTAAGTAGTAGTATAAAATCACGAATAACAACATATACTCCAAATATGCATTTAGAGTAGTTGAATTTAAAAAAAGCCCGTAATTATAAAACTACTGATCAGTAGTTCGGCTGCGCGGCATTTTTTTGTGTTTTTTCTTTTTCCGCTACCAGCTTCTTCTTCTGCTATTTTGTTAAAAAATTTCTTTTCAACTGCAACTTTTCTGCTATCACTGTTTTTATTTTAATTTTATTAAAAAGATGTTTTATTTAAATTACTGCTACTTTTGTTTTTTTTTTTTACAAAAAAAAAATTTTATAATAATTATTTATAAGATTTTATTTAACGTTAAATTATTATATTTTTTTTTAACTATTTTTAGTCCACTTTTATTTTATGATAATTTTTTTTATTTTTATTTAGCTTTAATCTCCCGTTTTACCTTTACACAAATTCTTTTGGATGAGAAACGTACTTCTCATCCTGTCCGCAGCGCCAATGTTGTAATATTTTAATCTCACCTTTGTTTTTATTTTACATTTTAAAACTTTTTAATTAAATAAAACAATTTTATTTAATCTAATTTTAATATAAATTTATTTAGTTTATTTTATAGTTATTTCTTAATTTATTTTAAAAATCACAAAATTTTATTTAATATTTGTTCGTTAATTTATCTAATTTTTTTTCTTTTAATGTTTTTAATAATATTTTTTCCGATTAAAAAATTTTTTTTATTTTAAACTTTTCCTATTAAAAATAACTATCTTTAATTAAACTTTTTTTTTTAATTTCAATTAATAACCGCAAAAATTAACATCAAATATTCAATATTTAGAAATGGAACTTTTCCGACCGATTGACTTTTTTAATAATTTCGATTTAAAAATCAAACTTAAATTTTTTTTATCAACTCGCCTTTAACAAATTTAATTTTTAAGAATTTCAAACTGGAACTTTAACCGATCAACTGGCTTTAATTAACAATTTTAATTTTACTCAAAACTTTATCCGATCGACTGGCTAACCGATCAACTGGCCTTGATTTTAATTTTTCTTTCTTTTTTATTTTGTTGGAGAGCTTTTTTGGCTTTCCAAAATCTTTCCGATAAGATTTTGGAAAACCAATTAGCTTCTCCAACAAAATATTTAAAATCAATTTTAATTTAATTGGCTGATTGATTTTATGCGTTGTCAGCACAGAGAAATTATTATTAATTAAATTAAATTATTTCTCTGTGCACGAGCAACGCGTAATTTGAAACTTTTGTTTTTTATTTATTAATTTTAATAATTTAATTTATTTTGAAATGGATTGGAATTTTATAATTTCCGTTGTGAATTGAAGCACAGGGTTTTTTTTATTTTATTTAATTTAAGCTTAATACAAGCCATATGATACTTAAAGATAAGGTACATAATACTTAAAAATAAGGCTCTTAATAATTTATTAAATTATTACGTCAATAAGTACATGACTAATAAAAACAAAAGTATTAAAATTGACTTTAAAACATAAATAATTACAAATATTAAATAAAAATAACTTATATTAAAGTTAAAAACTAAAGTTTGACAATATTCTTATTGTTACGTCATTAACTATAAATTATATATTTTACTTAATTTATGAAATAAATACAATACAAAAAATACAATTAATGTAATCTAAACATAGATTATATTTAAATCATTTTGTGGATAGGTGGGGTAGGGTAAGGTAATATTGGAAGTAGAAAGTTTGTGTTAATTTTTAATATTTTTAATATTTTAATATTCCCCATTTAATTATTTTGAGAATCATAAAAAATAGCATGTCTGAGAGATGACTTGCTGCGATTAAAATCAAAATAATCTGAATATTGGTTCGAAAGTCGTAGAATTCTAGTTATGGGTTCATTCTGTCCATAGTCGGTACGGTGTGGAACGAGGTGAAATAGCGGAACTGATCTAAGGTTGCGGATGTTAATATTCAGACCGATTTTCCCAAGTAAGGTAGGGCAGTCAGTATTACCGTTGACTAATTCATATGCAAAAATTACATCTGCGACTTCGCGGCGTTTAGCTAACGATTGCAAATTAATGAGTTTTAGACGGTGTTCATATGGCGGTAAGTTGTACATATAAGCCCAACCCAGTCCTCTTAGAGCAAACCGAAGAAATCTGCGCTGGACTGCTTCAATTCTTTGGATGTGTACCGCATGAAAGGGTGACCATACCTGACTTGCATATTCCAGAAGAGGTCTAACGAAAGTCATATAAAGAGATTTGGTAACGTATGGGTTTGAGAATTCCTTAGACCAACGTTTAACAAAACCGAGAGTAGAATTAGCCCTACTTATAATGTTATCGATGTGTGGGCGAAAATTAAGTTCCCTATCACAGATAATACCAAGATCTCGAATTGAGTTCACTCGACAAACTCGTTCCTTGTTAATGTAGTAATCTCTGGGGGTGGTTTGTACTCGTTTCCGCGAATACGTAATCGTTTGGCATTTACTAACATTAAGTTCTAGGAAATTTTTCTGACACCAAATTGAAAATCTGTTTAGGTCGTCTTGAAGAGGAATGGAATCCGCAGGAGATGAAATATGTCTAGATATTTTCATGTCATCAGCGTATAGCAGTAGATTAGATTCTTTAATGACATGATCAACGTCATTGACTGATAAGATAAATATCAGGGGTCCAAGATGGCTGCCCTGTGGAACGCCAGATGAAGCATGAATTGGATTTGATATAGAAGATATAAATAAGACTCTATATTTACGGTCGATCAAATAAGATTCCATCCATTGTATGAGTTTCGGTTGAAATCCAAGAATTTTGAGCTTATACAGAATAATTTTATGCGAGATTTTGTCAAAAGCCTTACTAAAATCGGTTACTACGACATCTACCTCCTTACCCCTTTCCAAGGCACATAGAGTTGATGAAGCAAAGGTAGTTAAGTTCGTCGTGGTAGATCTACCCTTGAGAAAGCCGTGCTGGTTAGGTGAGAAAAGTGATACACAGTTAGAATACATATTGTCGTATACGATACTTTCGAAAAGTTTAGGAATACATGAGAGTTTTGCAATCGGTCTATAGTTAGATACCTCATTCTTACTTCCTTTTTTGTGAATGGGGATAATAAAGGAGTCCTTCCATAGTTTAGGGAAGGATCCCTTGGAGATAGAGAGCTGAAATAAAGTAGTTAGAGGCTGGGCTATATATTGGACACATTTTTTAAGGACTATAGGAGGAATACCATCTGGTCCAGAGGAATAATCGTCTTTTAAGCCATTAATCTTTTCAATTACCGAAGCCAGATCGATGTTAATATTCCCTAGTGTAGTTTGGGTGGATGAATGCATATAATTGAAATACTCCATGTCTGGTTCAAAATTATTATCCGAAAACGCTTGACTGAAGAAATTGGCAAACAGATTGGTTATTATTTTTGGGTCATCTGAAGATTCATTTAAAAATTTTAAGGTGGAGGGATAGCCGTCAGATTTTCTTTTAGAGTTAATAAAATTATAGAAACGCTTAGGATCGGAAATTAAGTTTTGTTGCATTTGGTTCACGTAGTTAGAATAAAGAGACTCACATAGTACCGAGAAAGAAGAATATGCTAATTCATATTCATTATAGTCAAAATTGGAGCCCGATATAAGAAATTTTTTCCATAATTTGTTTCTTAGATTCCGAAGAGAGCGAAGTTCCTTATTATACCATGGCGGAGATGAAGAAGGATTCCGCTGTGGTAAGTAAGGGACTGCTTGTGCGAAGCAATTGAAGATAACAGAGTAAAAATGGGCCAGAGTTATGTCCAAATCAAGTTTTGTAGCTGAAAAATCGAAATCTAAAGCGTTGAACAATTCGTTAAGCATTCCGAAATCGGCTTTCCGAAAATTAAATTTATAACATTTTTCCAATTCCACTGTAATATTCTCGCTCTGATGTGCAAAAGTGATAGATAACGGAGGATGATAAGGATCAAGAGTGGAAAGGAGTTGAACACTTTCTTTTATAGAGCAGTTATCTACATCCGTAGAGAAGGCGAGGTCGAGTTGTCTACCAAGGTTATTCTTTACATTGCTCATCTGAAATAGGCCCATATCAGAAAACCGATCAGTTAGTCAAATTTCTTTGTCCGATAAGGCGTTGGTTGCCACATGAAGTGATTCATCCTCTGAATCCACCCATTGTAGCCTAGGTAAATTAAAATCACCAAGGATTATTACATCATCTTCAGGTTTGGTAATTTCGAATAGGAAATCTAATGCATCCACAACTAGTTGATACGACTCTGTTGGTTGGCTAGGACGAATGTAACAACATAGTATGTATAAACTACGTTTCGGTATATTGATTTTTACACATATCATCTCGATATTATCAGTGTTAGGAATAGTGAAAAGTGTTGCGTCATATATGTTGTGAATTGCTAAAAGGACTCCGCGTCCTACATTATTATTCTCTTCGGTTAAAATATCTTTTCGAAAAACGTTGAAATTAGGGGTAAATAATTCATTGTTGTCAAAGTCAGATGATAAGTTCGTTTCAGTTAATGCGAAAATATCATATGAAAGTTTTTGAGAATTTAAAAAAATGTCACGTGTTTTTGTTCTGAGTCCTCTGACATTTTGATAATATATAGAAAAATAATCGATTCTTTTATTATGTAATTGTTCTTTGAAGATTACGGAATGTTGATTACCAGAATGGAGACTTTCTTTGTTGTGAGGGACGAAAAAACATATCAGTATCGATTCGGGATTTCTGCAGATAAGAAATTCTTTTATTGTTTACGTGAGAAGCATAAGAAGAGAGATCACTTGCAACTTTATCTGATGGAATACCGAAACTCTCGTGGTACTTATCGAAAAATTGTCTTAAGGTACATAAATCAGTTGGAAGGCCCTCTTGCTGGATTGTTATCATGACATTCGTCCTAGTCTTACCGTCAATACAGACAGTGTCGGGCTTATCATATAAATAAGCGAGATAAAGCCGTACGTTGTTAAATATTTTATTATCTCTAAGGCGAGAAAGCAAATAACGGTTATCGACACTGTCGGCCGAATTCATTGTCATTTTCACAACAGGAGGTAATAGAGGGTCTACAAAGGATAAATTCCTCTGCTTTGTATCATTCTTAAGAGCGATGTCAGGGATTTCGATAACGGGAGTAAGTGGGTTCAGGGTGGGTCCCTGGACAAAATCCTGAAATTTTCTAAGTTTTTTAGATATTTTTGTTCTGAAAGTATTACCGTATTTTGATTTATTATTATTATTTGTGTTAGTATTGTTATCGAAGTCATCATTATTGTTATAGTTAGTACAATGGTTGTTAGTATTATTTGTATTAGTATTATAAACATTATCAATTTGATCAATGACAATGTTATTATTGTTATTATTAATATTTAAAATGTTATTATTTTCATTGTTAGTTTTGTTAGTATTTTCATTGTTAGTTTTGTTAGTATTGGTGATATGTTCCTTATTATTATTGTTAGTATTAGTATTAGTTTTAGCAATAGAATTAATATTAGTAGTAGTATTATTAGTATTACTATTCGGATTAGTGTTAGTATTAATATTCGTATTAGTATTAGTATTAGTATTTGCATTAGTATTAGTATTAGTGTTGGTATTATTTGTTTTGTTATTATTTTCCTTACTATGTCTGATATATTTTTTGGTATTGTTATTGGAGTTTGAATTTTTAGTTATAGGATATGTGGGATTACTGTAATGATCAATATGGATGGGTAAATTGGGATTGGGAATTATTATATGCGAGGAATTTGATACAGTATTTTCAGTATTGATAAAAAAATTTTTCTTATTATTAATATTATTGGAATTATAAGATCTGACCTCATTAGCTTTAAAATTAATCCATGGCGTAAAAACTAGATTCTTTATGTTGTGAATTGAGGGTGCCTCAATTCACAACATAAAGAAGAAATAAATTTATTGAAAAAAAGTACAGAAGTTGAAAATTAATATATTTAATAAATCTCAAACATTTTAAAGGAAAGAAATATTGAAAATATATTAGGAAAAAATATTTTCTATGATAACTTGGAATTAAATTACAGCAAGACATTAAATGTCAAAAAAAGTTTATTTACAAAAAATATTTATATTTTCTTTATTAGTTTTTTATATTATAAAATTAGAAAAAAATCCTTATTATTTTTATGTGAATTTTTTATTGTATTTTTATTTTTTGAATTATTATTAAATTTTTTATTAATATAATTTTTTTTTAAATAATAAAAACTTGGAAAATGAAAAAAATAGTGAAATAATTTATTGTTTGTATATAGTCCTAGAATTAATTTTAATAAAACAACGTATTTCTCAAAGCGATGTTTTTTATAACGATAGATATATTTAAAATATATTTTATTTTATTAAAGGAAACCGGTTTTAACCGGTTTTTAATTTTCATTTCCGAAAACGAAATCGAAATAATATACAAAATCGAAGTAATATATCGGTATCGTTTCGGTTTTCAGTCCCTGAATTTCGGTTTTCAATCCCTGATTTTAACCAAATTATCATATAAAATGTTTTTTTTCTTTTAATAAAAAAAATAGCGTTTTACATTTATGCTGATATTTTTTCTAAGTTAGACCCTAATGGTACTAAAAATTTACATTTTTAGTGTATAATTTTGTTTTGTATAATACCAAACATACTTTTTTTAATACAAAATTACATAATATATTTTTTGAAATTTTACTTTATACGAAATATTTAGTTCAAGAAATAAGTTTAATTGGACTTTCAAATATGCAAAAGAGATAAAAAACATATTTTAAAATTTTGTTTTTAGTTGTGTTTTAACCTTTGTCTTGTCAAAATATAAAAATTGTAATTTTCAATATACATATAAATATATTCAATATATAAATTTGAAAATAAAATTATGATAGGTTGGGAGAGTCAAAAACTTTTATTTTGTGCTGTAAAAGTAACAAAACAGACACATTCTCCCATTTTAATATTTATTTTTTATACGGGTATATTTAGAAATTTTCTTTTATTTACCAATGTTACAATTCAATGAAAATTTACCTGAAAAGGTTTAAAAAGTGTTGTTTTTTCATTTATTTTTGGATACTTTGGTGCATTTAGAAGATTTTTTAAACCTTTTCTCTTAGTCAGTCTATTTAATAAAAATTTTTTTTTTTATTTTGTGGGCCATCATTAATTATTTGTTTATAATTATTAGTTATAAAAAAAAATTACAATGTTTATTGAAAAAACAATAAATATAAACAATGAACTGATATTTAAGAACAAAAAAAAATTCTCATTGTGACTACTATGTTTTTAGACTGCGTAAGAGAGCGAATAGAGGGCGAAATGAAAGCGAAATGAGAGCGATATTGTAACTCCAGGGTTAAAGTAATATTCAACTAAAAAGTAATAAGAAATGAAATAATATTGAGTAACGCTCAACAATATTGAGGGAAAGTAGACCTTATCAGAATTAATGGCTTTTATAAGAAGGTCTACATTTCCCTTACTATTGTTGACCGTTACTCAAGCTCCACAGGCAAGTACCTTAATGTGGTATTATTTGTTTATTACTTTTTAGTTGAATATTATTTTAAGGGAAAGTATTTTTAAAAAACTTTTTTTACTTATATTTTTTTTATAAATTCAATACGAGAGTATATTGTTGATTACAGAAAAATATACGTTAGACATAATACATATCCTCATTTAAATGAGGATATATATTATAAATATTTTACACTAATTTTCAATTTTATTCATTTACTAATCGAAATATGCAGACATAATTCTGAGCAAAACCATAATCATACAATTTACAGAAAGTGTGAATTTTCCAAATTATATAAATTATAGAGAAATTACATATTTGTCAGAAATTAATTATAATCAACAGACGTTTTAATATTTTATGTTAAATAAATTTAAATTTTTTTGGAGGTTACCATAACAATTTTATAAATTATGACATTAACATAATACACTGAAATAATTATTATAGGTTTTTCAATACTAACTCAGTGACAGTTGTGGTTACTATTATTCGGGACGAGTTAAAAAAATTTACATTGTGTTTATTTATTTATTTATTTATTTATTTACGTTTAGTACAAACATATTACAACATATTGATAACTTAAAGTAAAATTATAGTTAAATTACAAAATTATTATATAAAATAAAATATTGATAATTATATAATAAAAAGATTTGTAATATTAAAAATAAAATAAAAATTAAGTTTCAAAGTTAAAATGAAACTACGTCAAAAGAAATAATATTAAAAAATTAATTAAAAACTATATAGTTAGCTTAAAAAAAAAAAAAAACTAAGTCAATAACAAATATTATGACACGTGTATAATTAAATTTTTCTTATTTTTTTCTTTGGAAAAAGAAAGGTTTATGTGACTTTTATAGTTGTTAATAACCTTGAACATTCTATTAATTGGTTCAAATTTACCATAGTTCGTACGGTGGAATATTTCTCGAAATATATTTTCCGACCGAAACCGAGTACTATGATTTAAATGCGTAACAACTTGGTTTTTGATATACTCAGAGTTGATCTGGCCATTATTAACTTGAATTATAAATAGAATGTCCGCAATTAGTCTCCTTGATTCTAGGGATTTTAGCTGCAAGAGATTTAACCTGTCCTTGTATGGAGGTAATATCACTGGGTTTAACCAATTTAAGTTACGTAAAGCGTATCTAAGAAATTTTTTTTGCACTGATTCGAATCTCTCTATATGGTCCCGATAATAGGGAGACCAAACTTGGCTAGCATACTCAAGGTTCGGCCTAACAAGAGAAGTAAATAAAGATTTAAGGATATATGGATCCTCAAATTCCTTAGACCATCGCTTGATGAAACCCAACATTGAATTTGCTTTACCAATTATGGTATCGAAGTGCAATTTAAAAGTCATTTTGCTATCGAAATGCACGCCTAGATCTTTGAAGTGAGTAACTCTATTGATAATAACATTATCAAAAGTATAATTTGAAATCACTGGTGTTTTACGACGAGTGTAACTAATTATTGCACACTTATCAACATTTAATGATAAATTATTAATATTACACCAGCTTTTATAAGAGTCTAGGTCCTTTTGTAGTGTAATAGCATCATTTAAGGAACTTATCTTTTTATGGATTTTCATATCATCGGCGTAAATTCCCAATTTACTATACTTGATTACAGAAGTAACGTCATTAATTGAGAAAATGAAAATAAATGGACCTAAATGACTTCCCTGTGGGACACCAGAGTTGGCATAATAGGGTTCTGAAATTTCAGATCTAAATTTAACACAATATTTTCTATTTATCAGATATGAATTTATCCACTTAATTAAGAAATCAGGAAAACCTAATTTTTTTAGTTTAAAGCATATTACACTATGAGGTAACAGATCGAAAGCTTTACTTAAATCAGTATAGATGACATCAGTCTGATACCCAGCCTCCATATTAGTGAGGAAAGAAGAACATGATTCAACTAAGTTGGTTACAGTGGATCTATTTTTCATGAAACCGTGTTGATTAGGTACTAATAGTCCTGAACAGTAACTATAGATGGAATCATAAATCATTAGCTCAAATAACTTAGGAATGCTAGACAGTTTAGCAATAGGTCTATAATTGGTAATGTGTTGTCACTTTTTTCTAAGCTCTTATATTAGCCCTGGTTTTTTGTAGACACGTATATTGTATTGTAAATTTTTACATTGAAAACAACAACAATTTGGCGGCAAAAAAATGAGAATTACAGTAGTTATTTATATATTGCAAATGAATTGTAATGGATAAATAGTTAATAATATGACATGTAGATGGCTCTGTAATTAATATTTCGTTTCATTTCATTTATTTCAAATACATTGGACAAAAAAGGCATAGCCTATGTTTTTTTTTTACATTAAAAAATGGCAATTAATTAAACAAAAAAAGCAAGTTTTGTATTTTTTAATTATATTTAATCAGTACTACTCAGCATCCGGCACGAGGCATACATAATATAGGTTAGATATTAATACTTATTATCTATGGCACGTGGTTGATGGTACTCCAAAAAATAATAATTAAAAAACTAGTTACTGGCGATATAGGAGAGATCCTCAGGCCAATTTGAATTCCAAATCCGGATTTGGAATTCTAACAACCAAAACCTCACAAAAAAAAAAAAAAATATATTTAATGATTTTTTTTAACGTTTATAAAACTCAAAGTTAATGTGATTTAAAAAAAAATTCTCAGCTGATAAATTCAATTGTGATTGAAATAAAAAAAATTGTCGCCTACTATGTTCAGTGAATCGTTTTTTTGCAAAAATTTTGCAATACAATATACCCGTCTACAAAAAACAGGGCTATTATATTACTGAAAATTATAAATTTCATTATACTCGTAAAGATGAAGAGTAAGTTGCTGTTTACAAAAAGAATTTAAGTACATATTTATTTAATTCATTTTCCAAATCAATTTAATAATTATTTTAAAATTTAAATTAGACTTATTGGTATCTGAATAGTAAATAACGGTGCGGTGAGTTATGGTAAATATAGTTTCAAGAACAGGAGCAACAAAAATATTATTTACTCTAAGAAATAATATTTTTGTTGTAGCTGGTTTTTTTTTAAATATCAAATAATTTTGATTTCAAAACAAAATTGTTAAAATTTTACTTTTAATTATATTTAAATTATATTCATGTAGATGAAAATCTGATAAATAAATTAAAACTTCCAAAATAAATTTCATCAAAGTACCAGAAAGTAATTTACAATTAAATTCCTCAAATTTTTTGTTGCTTCAATCTTATTAAAGAAATTTAATAATGACTTTTATTGAATAATTTCCATTAAATATTGAAATTGTTACTTTTCCTTTCATATATCAAAAGAAATTATGAAATGTTCTAATTCATATTATACATGAAATTGTAATTTAGAATATATTTTTTTAAATAGAAATAAAAATAGCTCATAGTCCTTGTGTAATTGAATTATACAATTTACATAAATATTAAGGAAAATAAAAATTATGAAATATCAATTCTTAGTTCATTTTATGCACTATTAAAATTGTAGTATTAATTGTAGCATTAATATTATTTATAGGACAAGCTTTTGGGGACGTATTAATTTTAAAGCTGTAAAACATTCTAATATCAAAACTAATGTATTTGCTTCAATAAAATATAATTTTTCACTATTATACAGGGTTTCGCAGTACCTTGTGGGCAAAAGAGTATATGAGGAATTCCTGGGTTCGTTTCAAGAAAAAAACTCCAATATGGACATGTATGAAAATGGCAGCCATTCCAAAAATATGTATAATATTATTTTTTGTCCCATAACTATGGAAATAAATAAAATTAGGCTTGCTGGAAATAAATGACGGAAATAAATAAAATTAGGCTTGCTGGAAAGATATTAAATTACTCCAAATATTAGTACTAGTTTTTACCGTATTTAATTTACTGTTTTTCTGTACTACAAAATTAAAGTTTAATTATTTTTAAAAATAAAAAATTATAATTTTTTTTTAAATTTCCTTTTTTTCAAAAAAAAAACTAAGGTGTTTTTTTATTTTATTGCATAATTCGAATGCTCAGATAATTCAGCACAAAAATTGTATATACTAACTTTTTCAATATAATCATAACTTTTTGAGTTTTCAATATAATAATAACTTTTTAAGTTTTCAATATAATCATAACTTTTTGATGAAAAAAGTTATGATTATATTTGTCTTGTTATTGCTAATTTAGAATATATTGAACCATGTTAACATTTTCTAGATTTACTTTTATTTTGACATACAGATGAGCTTGTATCCTTAAGCAACGTAGCGAACGTCACTATAATCTAGGTTCCAGGTCATAGGAACATACACGGAAACGAAATGGCGGACGAACTAGCAAGGGGAGGCTCAAGCATGGACGCCACGCTGGCGGAGCATGTAGAGATCCCTCTTAATACGGTTAAAAGAGACCTTTACACCCACTTCCGAACCTCAGCCCAGGCTAGATGGAAGGGGTTAACAACGTGTTTTATATTAATATCGAACTTTGAAAATATCGAAATTCAAATACAACTAACATAAAGAGGGTTGAGGAGATGGGGCTGATTTTTTCATATAAGGTGTAAAATTTCATTGTTAAAACAGTATTTTTCCATTTTTTTAAATTAGAGCCCCGCGGAAGGTATGGAGCTTGTTTCCTAAATATACCCCCTCCTCCACCCAAAAAGAGCAGAAGGATAAAATTTGGAGTGATTTGGATTACCACGAACCTGTTGCACCCAATTTATAAGGTTCAAGTTAATATCTAAACTGTGGCTTATTTTATAATTATTTTAAGTTCCAAAAATTAAATTTTCATTAAATATAAAAACATGATATAGTTAAACTATATTTAAAGTACTTAATTGATAAAATTAAGAAGATAATATTATTATTTTTATGTACGGAACGGAACCATAGGCTGTATTCAAGAAAAATAAGTGCCTTGGGGAGGGGGGACTAATTATAATATAGTTCAAAAATTTTTGTATAATTTTATTGGTAGCAAGCCAAGGTAAATAATAAATTACCAATCATAGTATTTTTGTTTTTTAACGTGCACAAAAATTATGCATTTTTAACGCTCCATGAAGGGGGTTTGCAGGGATATCATTCTAAAAAGGATAACAGAAACATAAAATTTCATCCTTTATTTACGTTTCTGCAATTTTTTTATTGAATTGAATATGTTTTAGAACTATTTCTAAGTGATTGAAAAAGTCTATTTTTTCTGTGCGTACGGCGTACGACGTACGACACATAAATTTTTCTTATATTCCATAACAAAAAAAATAAAATATTTTTAGATTACATAAATTAACAAGAAATATAAAAATTATTATATTCTTTTTGGATAAATTATTGAAAATATTTTCTTTCCCTTATCTTTTTGGTAATAAAGATTAAATGAACTTATAATTCAATTGTCTTTAATCCAAGGGCCAGCGGACTGAAAATCCGTGTATAGTATTTGTTCCATTCTTATCACATAGAAATATTACACTAATATAGTGAATTTGGTTTTAATTAATAGAAAATAATAAATGATTAATTTAAAATTACGTGTTTAAAAAATAATTCAAAGTAGTAAACATTTTAATAAGAATTTAAATAAAATCAACAGAACATGAAATTAACATTGTAAAAGATAAATAAAAATTAATAAATAATTAAATAATTAATAAATAAAAAAGTTAAATTGGAGTTAAGAAAGTGTTTTATTTGAAATAAAAACAATTATAAAAGTAACTTTTATAACAGAATAAATAATCTAGATAAAAATTATGAAACGAATGAACTGAAACAACATTTTGTGAAACTCAATTAATTCTGTCCTTTTATTATCATATTGGTTTATATTCTAAAAACGATATCATAAACATAAAATTCCATCCTTTATTTACGTTTCTGCAAATTTTTTATTGAATTAAATATGTTTTAGTACTATTTCTAAGTGATTAAAAAGTCTATTTTTGCTATTTATAAGCTTATTATATTATTAACACAGAAATTTTACATTATTGTTGAAATAATAGTTATAGTTTTATAATATTTTATAAAACTATGTTTTTTTCACAATTTAAAAGTAAATATATTTTATGTTCTTATATGAAACATGATGTTATAAATAAAACATGATTATTTATGGTTATAAATAAAATGTGGCTTGTTTTATAGTCATTTCATATTCCAAATATTCAATTTTCATAACTATATAATAAATTTAATAATTATTAAACAAGACAATTACTTCCTTTTTCCATGTGTCATACAAAGGTTGATATCTGCCTTATCACTGGTAGATAATTACATTATAACCAGTAAGCAATGTTTATAATGTAATTATGTATGTATATGTTTAGAACTCCTATTTCAAATTTTGTTAAATTACATTAAATTTTTAAATATTTTTGTTATAATATTTTCCATGGAATGAATAAGGGAGAACAAATAAAATGTGTATTACATAAATTATATTTTAATATATGTAATAGGTACAGGACTCTTTCATCAATAAATTTTAGGAAATTTCGGGTTTATTTTACTCTATAGATTAGCTCTGATTTCCTATACTTGATTGCCCTTCATTATTGGTAAAGATTCACAAATAATATTTTAACAACATTATAACTATATGGCACACAATTAAAAAATATGAAAACTGTGATTTTAATATTCAGCGCCTATAGTGGCAGAAATTTGAAATACAATTACTGGCGTGATATTCTACTCTTCACTACTTTTCCAACTAGTAGTCACACTTCATTTTCCATTAACATTTACTTTTAAAAATAATAATTCTTTTGTTGTATTTTACTGCCCTCTAGCGGCAAAAAATCAGACTATAGGATTGTATGCTTTGTCTGCTTTTGTAAGTATAAATTTTTACTATATAATAAATTTTGAAGTGTAGCATTTCTAAATGATGTAGAGTAGAGGAGGTTGCAGGTATGGAAATAACTTTTTCGCGCAAGCTCTATCATGGTATTTAAAAAAAACTAATTTCTTAGTTTTTTAATCCAGTCCCCCGAGGAGGTGTTGCCTCTTGTTTTATAAATATACTTCCTCAGCTATGTTAAAGGAGAAAAGGGTGAAAATTTTGAATGATTGCAAAAGGTACTGATCTATTATACCTAACTATTCTATCTATTATTATTTTCTTAATTGTTTTTAAGAAAATAATTTCTCATTTCTTCAATCCATTCCCCCGCGGAGGTGTTGCATCCTATTTCACAAACATATGATTAAATCAAAATTTTATTAAAATTTAATAATTATTAAACAGATTTAATTGATTTAAAGATTTTGAATTTATGTGTTTAGAAGGTATTATGATAGTAACTAAGTTAGAAACTTAATTGGCGCTAAAAGTTGATTGTATCAGAAATTTAAACGTGAATTTATAAATTATGTATTATACGTACGTATAATACATTTAGTCATTTAAATTAGTGGTCTGGATGAAATGATGAGTGGCCATATTTTCATCTGGGATTTTCTCTGGTACTTTTGGATGGATTGGGCTGATATTTGGTAAACACATTCATTATATTGTTCTATAATTAACTATGCTAGTGCTCCTCCATTATTTCCCACAAAATATCAGAAATCACGTTTTAATCATATACCATCTTCCAAGTAGAGCTAATGGAAGAGCACTAGCATAATGAACTATAGAACACTATAATGAATGTGCTTTCCAAATATCAGCCCAATCCATCCAGAGGTACCAGAGAAAATCCCAGATGAAAATATGGCCATTCATCATTTCATCCAGACCACTAATTTAAATGTGTTTACCAAATATCAGCCCAATCCATCCAGAAGTACCAGAGAAAATCCCAGATGAAAACATGGCCACTCATCATTTCATCCAGACCACTAATTTAAATGTGTTTACCAAATATTAATATTATAAAATAAATATTATAATAAATATTATAAACTTTAATTATTTTATTATGATAAAATTTTACCAATGAATACTGGTGTTGAAGCATTAAATTAAGAGGGCAGTTTTCATTTTCAATTGGAAAATTTTTAATGGCAATGATATTCTATGTTATAATCATACAAATATTACAATCTGGTTATTATAATATTAATGCGTATTCACTATATCTATTATTATATTTATTATTTTGTTGATTGTTATTATAATTATTCCGCTGTTGATGATTAAAATTATTTCTTGAAAATGGTTGCCTAAATTTATCATCCTTGTGATGCGTTGTTCTCAAGCTTTGACACCATATTATTTTCTCTGTTAATTCTTCTAAAGTTTCTATTATCTGCCCTTGGATTATTTCAATCACTTAGAAATCTTTGCACTGAATTTTATTTATGACTTCTCTTTAATGTTACTTATTAGAATAAGTCAAATATTTTTGTTCTCTGTTCCTGTTTGATAAATAAGATTGAAACCATTTGAGTTCTCTCTCTGTAACACTATATCTTTCAACCTTTTTTGAAAAATATTGTCAAAAAAGTTATATAAATATATTTAATATATTTAAAGTTCTCTGATCCTAAGTAAAAAAAATTCGAATGCGAAAGTTATTTTTTTGCAATTTTAAATGCCTGATTTAAAATAAATTTAATTATATAGTGATTTAATTAATTAAAATTTATTGTATTATTAATTAAACTAAATAATTATTTTCGCAAACTATTGAAATTGTTTTTCAAACTTCCATCAATTCAAGAAAACTATTCAAATTATAAATATTAAAATCTTTTTTATTAATATTATTGTTTTAATTTAATAAACAAGTTAAGATTATAATTGTGTATACTAAATTTCATAATATAACAAATTTTTATTCATCATTCAAAACAAAATTGTTAATGTACAAAAATATTTTTTTTTACAAATCCTAAACTTAAAATGCCTATATAAAACATTGAATTATTCCTGATCCTTTTCATATTAAATTCAATATTATGCCATTGTAATAGAAGCCATATATTAATACAATTTTAAAATTGGGGATGTTTATTATTTGTGTGGGTATAAATGGAATTCAGAAAATTTATTACACAATACTCTAATTACTTTAAATTTTTAGTTTATTCAATAATTCAATTCAATCTTGTAATTTATACAGATTTAATTTCATTTTCACACAAAAATATATTTACAATTTAATATCATATAATTTGAGATAACTAATATATATAACTAGAAAGGAATTCCAATTTTATTCGAAAGTAAATCAATTAAATGAGTTCATGTATTTTCTTTGCCAAATACGTTAATTAAGAGAGCAGTCTGGGGCTATTGACTTTATGATAGAAATTTTTTTAGTAACCTGAAAAGTAAAACAATTTTAGTTTATTGTAAGGAAATTTACAATATAAAAATAATATATATAACTTACATTTAACAAAAAACATAATTTAGTTGACTTTTTTGGCAATTTTTTTAAAAATTTATTAATTTTTATAAAGAAAAATTAAAAGTAATAACTTTATACAGCTAAATTTATGTTTGTAAACATGTTAATCATAATTTAAATATATATTTTTTTATATATATATATATATATATATAAATTTATTATATATATATATATAATATTACAGCTTTTTAATTTATATATGCATATGTACCTATATATTAATTTTTAAAATTACTACATGACAATATAACATAATATACATAATATGATTTAATAGAACCAGATTTTATGATAATTGAATTTTTGATATTTAAAATGATCATAAGATATGCCACATTTCTTTGAATCTTATAAATTAGGTATAATAGGCTAGTGAAATAATTCAAAAAATTTATCTTCTTCCCTTTTTAATAGGGTTGAGAAGGTATGTTTGTGAAATAGGATGCAACACCTCCGCGGAGGACTGGATTGAAGAAATGAGAAATTATTTTCTTAAAAACACTATTTCACACCTTATGCGAGAAATTTAGTTCCATTCTTATCACATAGAAATATTACACGTGAAAATTTATTATATAGTTATGAAAATTGAATATTTGGAATAAAAGCCACATTTTATTTATAACCATTCAACTTACAAATTAGGTGCAATAGGTTAGTGCTTACCCAATTTACTCAGATTTGAACCCGCTGCTCTGTTTAGGTGGAGGAGGAGGTATATTTAAGGAACAACCCACATGGGAGGGTTAATTTAAAAAAAAATGAAAAAATAGTTTTTTAATAATAAAATTTTACACGTGAATTTATAAATTTTATTTAAATCTTCGTTTTCATTAAATCCTAGGTGGATCAAAAGGACTTCCAACTTGGCAGATTTTTTTTTGTATATCAATTTGTATATGTCAGTTGAGAATTTGGACTGAGTTTAAGCATTGACTAATAATAATATATAGACTTATAAAGTAGAACAAAAAAAATTTCCACTTTCTGATTTGACTTTCCTAATCTAATGTAAAAAATCAACGTTCAACGTGCGTTTTTTGTTATATATTTTCGTTAGATTAGGAAAGGAAATATTTATGTATGAATATGAATGACTAATATGAGAGCATGCGTGAGAGGATATTTTTTTTTATATTGAAAAAACGGATTTTTTTTGTTTTCTCATATATGGGATTGTATTGTATATATTTATGAATAGTTTTGTTGGTATTCGTGCATTTGAAAAGTTTCTAATTCATAAATAAATTCCAATTTTCAATTTTTAGCAAAAAGAAAATAGTTTCTTAATAAATAATTGTAAGAATAGTACAGGCGTTTGGGTATTTTTGGTAATATTGATTAAAAAATGGGAATACATTTAAGAATAAATTAGAAGTTTTTTAAAAGGAATTAAACATGTTTAGAAATATGTATTTTTATCTTTTCTAAATTGAATTAATAAATTTTCAATTTCAATTCAACTTTTTTCAAATTAAATTAATTTAAATCTAACCAAATTTTAAAATATAGTGTTAAAATTTATGAATATAATATTGTATAATCAGAAAATATTATTAATTTATTGAATATATTGTATAATCATAAAATATGCAATATATTTTTTAATCGATATTACCTAAAATACCCAAACGCCTGTACTATTCTTACAATTATTTATTAAGAAACTATTTTCTTTTTGCTAAAAATTGAAAATTGGAATTTATTTATGAATTAGAAACTTTTCAAATGCACGAATACCAACAAAACTATTCATAAATATATACAATACAATCCCATATATGAGAAAACAAAAAAAATCCGTTTTTTCAATATAAAAAAAAATATCCTCTCACGCATGCTCTCATATTAGTCATTCATATTCATACATAAATATTTCCTTTCCTAATCTAACGAAAATATATAACAAAAAACGCACGTTGAACGTTGATTTTTTACATTAGATTAGGAAAGTCAAATCAGAAAGTGGAAATTTTTTTTGTTCTACTTTATAAGTCTATATATTATTATTAGTCAATGGTTTAAGTTACCAATGCATAAAAACAAATTAACACTGTTATACTAATTTTTAAATTTTGGAATTACTAGAGCAGAAAAGGTTGGAATTTTGGTTTGAAAACTATATTTGAAAGCTAATATCTAATCTAAGACCTTTGCGAAAAATTTGAATTTCAGGAACAACATAATACATATATAAAATTAAAAGTTATAATTTTTTCAAAACTATTAATGTTGTACAATTATAAATTATTACCAAGTTTCAATAAATAAATACTCGAAATTGTATATATGCAATATAATATTAATTTTTAAAATGTCGAAATTTTCACAACCGTAAAATGAAGAGGGTTGAAGGTACAGACCTCGTTTTTATGTACAAGGTGTAGAATAGTGTTATTAAGAAACTAATTTTTAATTTTATTGATATAGTTCCCGTATAGGGGATATTGCTTATTTCATGAATACACCCCCTCCTCTACTTTAATGAGATGGTGGTTTATAATTTTAAGTGATTTCGCAAGGTTTGAAATTATGGTACCTGGCATAGAAGTTACAAAGTCGTACATAAAATCTGGACCATTTTATAGCCATTTCGAATTTTAAAAATTTAACTTTGAAAATATCGAAATTCAAATACAACTAACATAAAGAGGGTTGAGAGGATGGGGCTGATTTTTTCATATAAGGTGTAAAATTTCATTGTTAAAACAGTATTTTTCCACTTTTTTAAATTAGAGCCCCGCGGAAGGCATGGAGCTTGTTTCCTAAATATACCGCCTCCTCCACCCAAAAAGAGCAGAGGGATAAAATTTGGAGTGATTTGGATTACCACGAACCTGTTGCACCCAATTTATAAGGTTCAAGTTAATATCTAAACTGTGGCTTATTTTATAGTTATTTTAAGTTCCAAAAATTAAATTTTCATAAACTATATAATAAATTTTGAAATGTAGCATTTCTAAATGATGTAGAGTAGAGGGGGTTGCAGGTATGGAAATAATTTTTTCGCGCAAGCTCTATCATAGTATTTAAAAAAAACTAATTTCTTAGTTTTTTAATCCAGTCCCCCGAGGAGGTGTTGCCTCTTGTTTTATAAATATACTTCCTCAGCTATGTTAAAGGAGAAAAGGGTGAAAATTTTGAATGATTGCGAAAGGTACTGATCTATTATACCTAACTTACAAGATACAAGGCCCTATCTTAAATGCGACATATCTTATGACCATTTTTAATACAAAAAACACAATTTTAATAGCCCTTTTAAAAGTCTTTCACTATAAGTGAAGGTGGGGTAGAGGTATGGGGCTAATTTTTACGGAGAAGGTGTAAAATAGTATATTTAAGAAACTCATTTCTCACTTCTTTAATAAATTACCCCACTGAGGGGTTGCAACTTCTTTCATATATGTGCTGCAACGTCGGCAAAAAAAATCATGAGAACATTTTAACAAAAATTATTCTGTGGGAAGGAATTTACGCAACTTCAAATTTATCAAGGAAACATTGAAGGTTATTTGTTATTTGATACGTATAATACATTTAGTCATTTAAATTAGTGGTCTGGATGAAATGATGAGTGGCCATATTTTCATCTGGGATTTTCTCTGGTACTTTTGGATGGATTGGGCTGATATTTGGTAAACACATTCATTATATTGTTCTATAATTAACTATGCTAGTGCTCCTCCATTATTTCCCACAAAATATCAGAAATCACGTTTTAATCATATAACCATCTTCCAAGTAGAGCTAATGGAAGAGCACTAGCATAATGAACTATAGAACACTATAATTAGGGTTTCCAAATATCCGGATTTTCTGTAACCGAGGTTATCGGATAGTAATTTTAGAATTATCCGGCTGATACCGGATAACCGTATAAAAATAAACAAATAATATTGAATCTAATTCTGAATACTATTTATTTTTTATAAATAAAATTTAAAATATATTATTACATTTTTTGATTTTTTTCATTTAAATAATAGTATTTCAGGAACACTAATGAATTAAGTGATGCACAAGAAAGACGAGATCTAATTTTGGTACAGAAATTTCCCGAAACCGAAAAAGTTCTCTCTGAGTCTGTTGAAGTCGGCTTCGCTGTTTTCAGTGCTATATAAAGCAATTCAAGATTTTGTGTTCTCTTGAGAGTTTTTTTGAAAATGTTAAATTCTTGCTTTAAAGTAGGGTTATTTGATATTCCTATCTGTTTAACGTTGGACGCATTTGAAATATATGAATTTCGTTCTTCAATTAATTCTATTTCAGATTCAACTACGGTTGTTTCTCCTTCACAATTGACTGGAATTGACTTTGAATTGACTGGAACAAATCGCGACCTATTTCTGAATTGATTGCTTCCATTTTATTTCTTAAAAAAGATAAGACACCTTCAGCAGTAAAAAGATTTGCGTCTTTTCGACTTAATGCTTCGACTGCTAGTTTTATAGGCTGTAGAGAAAGACTGACATTTTCAATAACTCAAAATCAATCTTTTCTATCAAATAATAAGAATTCAAATCTTTTAAAGCTTGTGAAATTTGCGTTTTCAACTTCAAAAACCTTTCTATCATGGGCGCAATTGACTTCCATCGAATTTTTATGTCTAATAGTAGTTCATACTCACATTGAAATTCATTTTTAACGTATTTTTGCAGAATACTATTACGTACTGGAGAATATCTAAAAAAGCACACAATTTTCCTAACTAGTTTCAGCTGTTCAAAAATAGTGATATTATCCTCTTCAACTGTGATATTATCCCCTTCAACGGGCTCATCATTAAAAGAATCTTCAAAATTATCTGCATCATCGTCAAAATCTTCTTCACGCAATGTTTGAGCGGATTCATGCTTTTTATAAAAATAATCACAAACTCCTAAATGTATACTATGATTCAAACATATCAGTTCAGCTGGGCAAGTTCTACCGTACTTTAGCATCATTGGAGCACCATCATTAGTAGTACATACGATATCACTTTCAAAATTGATGTTAAATTTAGACAGGTGATTTTTAACTTCACCAACCATTTCATCTGCATTACAAGATCCTAGAATTGGAACTAGCCCCAGATTCATGCATTCATCATTTTCTCCATGGACATTTATATTTAAATATCTACGTCTTCTTAAGCTTGTCCATTCGTCATATGTGATACTGTATTTATTTCCAACTATTTTACGTTTTTCAATAATTTTCATCATCTCCGCTTTCTTTACTTCAAAATTATATTGTATCAATTTCATTACACTAGTTTCGCAGTTTGGTAAAGAATATCCCCGACTAGAAATTGATTCACGAATAAATGCAGAATTCGTTATAGTACGTATTGAAATATTATAAACTGCTGCTAGCTTTGAGACTATATCTTCCAAACTGTCTCGCTTAACAAAATTTAACATTGAAGCTCTTTGAATTTTAGACTTAGATTGTTCTTTTTCTACGTTTTCGTTCATGAAAATTTTGTGAACAAGTTTGAGATGGTTTAACATTGCTCCCGTTGATCCATTGGCATTTGTTATTTTGGATTGACATTTCAGACACTGCGCTTTTTTTTCTTTTACCAGTTTCTCAAAATAATCCCATACTGATGATACTGGTCTTTTTAATGACAATGATATTTTCTAGGGATAATAAAAAATCCTTTAAATATTTTAATTCGAGAACTAAAACATAAGAACATAACTTACCAAGACTTTTTCTGACTATTTAAAGCACACCCGTGTTTCTTCTTAAATAAACTTCATAAAATTGATTCAACAAATAAAACTAGAAAAATGCATAGCTTGCTACATAAAAATGACTAGCCTACTTTGCTCGGAAAATTTAACAGATTTAATTTAAAAACTTAAAATTGCTAACCGTGAAATTTTTCACGGATATCGGATTAAGAGTTAAGAGTATAAATAACCGCGGATACCGGATACAGATGTATCCGTTTTGGAAACCCTAACTATAATGAATGTGCTTACTAAATATCAGCCCAATCCATCCAGAGGTACCAGAGAAAATCCCAGATGAAAATATGGCCATTCATCATTTCATCCAGACCACTAATTTAAATGTGTTTACCAAATATCAGCCCAATCCATCCAGAAGTACCAGAGAAAATCCCAGATGAAAATATGGCCACTCATCATTTCATCCAGACCACTAATTTAAATGTGTTTACCAAATATTAATATTATAAAATAAATATTATAATAAATATTATAAACTTTAATTATTTTATTATGATAAAATTTTACCAATGAATACTGGTGTTTAAGCATTAAATTAAGAGGGCAGTTTTCATTTTCAATTGGAAAATTTTTAATGGCAATGATATTCTATGTTATAATCATACAAATATTACAATCTGGTTATTATAATATTAATGCGTATTCACTATATCTATTATTATATTTATTATTTTGTTGATTGTTATTATAATTATTCCGCTGTTGATGATTAAAATTATTTCTTGAAAATGGTTGCCTAAATTTATCATCCTTGTGATGCGTTGTTCTCAAGCTTTGACACCATATTATTTTCTCTGTTAATTCTTCTAAAGTTTCTATTATCTGCCCTTGGATTATTTCAATCACTTAGAAATCTTTGCACTGAATTTTATTTATGACTTCTCTTTAATGTTACTTATTAGAATAAGTCAAATATTTTTGTTCTCTGTTCCTGTTTGATAAATAAGATTGAAACCATTTGAGTTCTCTCTCTGTAACACTATATCTTTCAACCTTTTTTGAAAAATATTGTCAAAAAAGTTATATAAATATATTTAATATATTTAAAGTTCTCTGATCCTAAGTAAAAAAAATTCGAATGCGAAAGTTATTTTTTTGCAATTTTAAATGCCTGATTTAAAATAAATTTAATTATATAGTGATTTAATTAATTAAAATTTATTGTATTATTAATTAAACTAAATAATTATTTTCGCAAACTATTGAAATTGTTTTTCAAACTTCCATCAATTCAAGAAAACTATTCAAATTATAAATATTAAAATCTTTTTATTAATATTATTGTTTTAATTTAATAAACAAGTTAAGATTATAATTGTGTATACTAAATTTCATAATATAACAAATTTTTATTCATCATTCAAAACAAAATTGTTAATGTACAAAAATATTTTTTTTTACAAATCCTAAACTTAAAATGCCTATATAAAACATTGAATTATTCCTGATCCTTTTCATATTAAATTCAATATTATGCCATTGTAATAGAAGCCATATATTAATATAATTTTAAAATTGGGGATGTTTATTATTTGTGTGGGTATAAATGGAATTCAGAAAATTTATTACACAATACTCTAATTACTTTAAATTTTTAGTTTATTCAATAATTCAATTCAATCTTGTAATTTATACAGATTTAATTTCATTTTCACACAAAAATATATTTACAATTTAATATCATATAATTTGAGATAACTAATATATATAACTAGAAAGGAACTCGAATTTTATTAGAAAGTAAATCAATTAAATGAGGAATTTATTAAAGGAAAATTCATGTATTTTCTTTGCCAAATACGTTAATTAAGAGAGCAGTCTGGGGCTATTGACTTTATGATAGAAATTTTTTTAGTAACCTGAAAAGTAAAACAATTTTAGTTTATTGTAAGGAAATTTACAATATAAAAATAATATATATAACTTACATTTAACAAAAAACATAATTTAGTTGACTTTTTTGGCAATTTTTTTAAAAATTTATTAATTTTTATAAAGAAAAATTAAAAGTAATAACTTTATACAGCTAAATTTATGTTAATCATAATTTAAATATATATTTTTTTTTATATATATATATATATATAAATTTATTATATATATATATATATATAATATTACAGCTTTTTAATTTATATATGCATATGTACCTATATATTAATTTTTAAAATTACTACATGACAATATAACATAATATACATAATATGATTTAATAGAACCAGATTTTATGATAATTGAATTTTTGATATTTAAAATGATCATAAGATATGCCACATTTCTTTGAATCTTATAAATTAGGTATAAGAGGCTAGTGAAATCATTCGAAAAATTTATTCCCTTTTCTTCCCTTTTTAATAGGGTTGAGAAGGTATGTTTGTGAAATAGGATGCAACACCTCCGCGGGGGACTCGATTGAAGAAATGAGAAATTATTTTCTTAAAAACACTATTTCACACCTTATGCGAGAAATTTAGTTCCATTCTTATCACATAGAAATATTACACTTGAAAATTTATTATATAGTTATGAAAATTGAATATTTGGAATAAAATTGGAATTTTAATAATAAAATTTTACACGTGAATTTATAAATTTTATTTAAATCTTCGTTTTCATTAAATCCTAGGTGGATCAAAAGGACTTCCAACTTGGCAGATTTTTTTTTGTATATCAATTTGTATATGTCAGTTGAGAATTTGGATTGAGTTTAAGTTACCAATGAATAAAAACAAATTAACACTGTTATACTAATTTTTAAATTTTGGAATTACTAGAGCAGAAAAGGTTGGAATTTTGGTTTGAAAACTATATTTGAAAGCTAATATCTAATCTAAGACCTTTGCGAAAAATTTGAATTTCAGGAACAACATAATACATATATAAAATTAAGTTATAATTTTTTCAAAACTATTAATGTTGTACAATTATAAATTATTACCAAGTTTCAATAAATAAATACTCGAAATTGTATATATGCAATATAATATTAATTTTTAAAATGTCGAAATTTTCACAACCGTAAAATGAAGAGGGTTGAAGGTACAGGTCTCGTTTTTATGTACAAGGTGTAGAATAGTGTTATTAAGAAACTAATTTTTAATTTTTTTGATATAGTCTCCCGCATAGGGGATATTGCTTATTTCATTAATACACCCCCTCCTCTACTTTAATGAGATGGTGGTTTATAATTTTAAGTGATTTCGCAAGGTTTGAAATTATGGTACGTACATAAAATCTGGACCATTTTATAGCCATTTTGAATTTTAAAAATTTAACTTTGAAAATATCGAAATTCAAATACAACTAACATAAAGAGGGTTGAGAGGATGGGGCTGATTTTTTCATATAAGGTGTAAAATTTCATTGTTAAAACAGTATTATTCCATTTTTTTAAATTAGAGCCCCGCGGAAGGCATGGAGCTTGTTTCCTAAATATACCCCCTCCTCCACCCAAAAAGAGCAGAGGGATAAAATTTGGAGTGATTTGGATTACCACGAACCTGTTGCACCCAATTTATAAGGTTCAAGTTAATATCTAAACTGTGGCTTATTTTATAGTTATTTTAAGATCAAAAAATTAAATTTTCATAAACTATATAATAAATTTTGAAATGTAGCATTTCTAAATGATGTAGAGTAGAGGGGGTTGCAGGTATGGAAATAATTTTTTCGCGCAAGCTGTATCATAGTATTTAAAAAAAACTAATTTCTTAGTTTTTTAATCCAGTCCCCCGAGGAGGTGTTGCCTCTTGTTTTATAAATATACTTCCTCAGCTTTGTTAAAGGAGAAAAGGGTGAAAATTTTGAATGATTGCGAAAGGTACTGATCTATTATACCTAACTTACAAGATACAAGGCCCTATCTTAAATGCGACATATCTTATGACCATTTTTAATACAAAAAACACAATTTTAATAGCCCTTTTAAAAGTCTTTCACTATAAGTGAAGGTGGGGTAGAGGTATGGGGCTAATTTTTACGGAGAAGGTGTAAAATAGTATATTTAAGAAACTCATTTCTCACATCTTTAATAAATTACCCCACTGAGGGGTTGCAACTTGTTTCATATATGTGCTGCAACGTCGGCAAAAAAAATCATGAGAACATTTTAACAAAAATTATTCTGTGGGAAGGAATTTACGCAACTTCAAATTTATCAAGGAAACATTGAAGGTTATTTGTTATTTGATAAATTTGATGTTACTATGCAATAAAATTTTTGTTATAGTTAACTTATATATTATGTTTATATTATATATGTTATGTTTAAATATTCGACCTGTAATATTTATATTTATGGTTTTTTTTGTAATATGTTATATTAATATTATGGTTTTTGTATATTGTGTGAAATTTGATGTATGATATAATTCTGAGTTTCGTTATTATATTTTTTGAGTTAAAAGATAATTTTATAAAAAAAAATTTAAATTTAAACTAGCAACTGTCATTATTGCAACTATGCAGTTTTTAGGTTTAATTATTTTGTAAGTACATTTATAATAATCATTCTTGTTATAACTTTGAGCGGATAAGTAACATTGTTTTTCTTTTTTTTTTAATTTATAATGTCAACTAATACGTCACCATTTTGCTTTTAATAATAACAATCAGAATAAGCTATTTAAATATTATAATATTTAAATAGTATTAAATATTTAATTCGTATAATATTTTCATTAAATGAAAATATTTTACGATTTCTATAGCCAGTCGAACTATATGCCAATTTTTAAAACTTTTATTTATAAAAGTTTAATAAAATACTAAACTAATCTTTAAACATAAAACATAAACAATTATTATTTTAATATTAATTATTATTTTTTTTGTAGTTTATTAAATTTTATTAATGTCCACTTTGATGTACGATTAATTTTTTATTTAATTTAATTTATTTCGTTTTACCGCACAAAATTCTTTTAGATAGGAATGGTAATTCCTATCCTGTCCGCAGCGCCATTGTTGTAATATAATTTATTACAATCACAAATATTCTTTCTCAACTTTTTATTTTAACTGATTTTCACTTTAACTTTTTCTTCTTTTAAAATGAAACTCCTTTTGTTCTTGTATAAAATTTAGTAATATTTATTTTCAATTTAAAATTTTCTTATTTTAATATTAGGATTTCGTTTTTCATCTATTCAAATTTTATTCAACACAGTTTTGCTATTTTTTACAACTAATAATTAACTTTTCTTTTCTTTTCTTTTTTATGATTTTTATAAACAAAAGGTACTAATCTATTATACCTAACTTACCAGATACAAGGCCCTATCTTAAATGCGACATATCTTATGACCATTTTTAATAAAAAAAACACAATTTTAATAGCCCTGTTATTTAAAACTAATTTTAAAACTATCATTTTTATTAAAAGCTTATAAATAGCACGTTAAAAAACGTGATGTATTATGTACAACAATGCCTCAGGATCTTATATTAACATGCAGGTCTAAGGCATTTCTGTTTGGGTTGGTACACTCTACTCTCCTTCTTTGCAAATAGTGCGCAATACTATAGTCTATAACTTTGATTTAATAATATATAGTGAATTATTTATATATATTTAAATAATAAATATATATAAATAACATATTAATATTTCATATTAATATGTTATTAACAATAACATATTAATTAAACCTAAAATTGTTTAGGTTTAATTTTAGATAAACCTAGGATTTAATAAAAACAAAGAATTAAGTAAAAGTTATAATATTTTATAAAACTATGTTTTTTCACAATTTAAAAATAAATATATTTTATGTTCTTATATGAAACATGATGTTATATTTGCGAAAAATTTGAATTTCACGAACAACATAATACATATATAAAATTAAAAGTTATAATTTTTTCAAAACTATTAATGTTGTACAATTTTAAATAAATAATATTATTAATATAAATAATAATTATATATAAATTCAATAATTAATTTTTTCTATTATTGCAAAGCAAAAATAGACTTTTTTAATCACTTAGAAATAGTGCTAAAACATATTCAATTCAATAAAAAATTTGCAGGAACTTAAACAAAGGATGGAATTTTATGTTTATGATATCCTTTTCAGAATGATATGCCTGCAAATCCCCTTCATGGAGCGTTAAAAATGCACAGTTTTTGTGCACGTTAAAAAACACACCTTAATATAGTCGGATCTTTACTCTGTTTCACAGGTTTATGAATAGACATCATACAAAGAACATAACAAAAAATTAGAGCCCTGGGTCCCCGCCCCCTTATTTTATGGTAATATTAAAGATAAATTTTTGAAAATTGATATGCCTATGAAACCAGTAAGATTTTAAGTAAAACATTATTACTTCTAAAATAGGTACAACAGGTAAGTGCCTTTCCATTCCATATAAAAAAAATACCCCCGCTTTTTTCAAGTGGATGAAAGGCTTATACATATATGAAACAAGTTACAACCCCTCAGCGGGGAAATTTATTAAAGAAGTGAAAAATGAGTTTCTTAAATATACTATTTTACACCTTCTCCATATAAATTAGCCCCATACCTCTACCCCACCTTCACTTTAAAGTGAATCATTCAAAATTTTCACCCCTTTCTTCTTTCACATAGTTGAGGAAGTATATTTATAAAACAAGAGGCAACACCTCCTCGGGGGACTGGATTAAAAAACTAAGAAATGAGTTTTTTTTAAATACTATTTTGCACCTCTCGCGAAAAATTTGTTTCCGTACCTGCAACCCCCTTTATTCTTCATCTCTAAGAAATGTTATATTACAAAATTTATTACAGAATTTATGAAAATTTAATTTTTGGAACTTAAAATGACTATAAAATAAGCCACAGTTTAGATATTAACTTGAAACTTATAAATTGGGTTCACTAGGTTCGTGGTAATCCAAATCACTCCAAGGAGCGGGTATATTTAGGAAACAAGCTCCCTGCCTTCCGCGGGGCCCTAATTTAAAAAAATGGCTAAATACTGTTTTAACAATGAAATTTTACACCTTATATGAAAAAATCAGCCCCATCTCCTCAACCCTCTTTATCTTAGTTGTATTTGGATTTCGATATTTTCAATGTTAAATTTTTAAAATTCAAAATGGCTATAAAATGGACCAGATTTTATGTACAACTTTCTAACTTCTATGCCAGGTACCATAATTTCAAGCCTTTCGAAATAACTTAAAATTATAAACCACCATCTCATTAAAGTAAAAGAGGGGGTGTATTAATGAAATAATCAATATCCCCTATGCGGGAGACTATATCAAAAAAATGAAAAATTAGTTTCTTGATGATACTATTCCACACCACACCTTGTACACAAAAACAAGACCCGTACCTTCAACCTTCTTCATTTTACAGGGGTAAAAATTTCGAGATTTTACAAATTAATATTATGTTTCGCATATATATACAGTTTCGAATATTTATTTATTGAAACGTGATAAAAACTTCAAATTGTGCAACATTGGAAGTTTTGAAAAAGTTATAACTTTTATTTTTATGTATTATATTTGTGAAATTCAAATTTTTCGCACCAGTCTTAGATTAGATATTAGCTTTGAAATATAGAGGAAAGTCTTTAGAGAAATATAGAGAAATCCCAACCTTTTCTGCTCTAATATTTCCAAAATTTAAAAATTAATATAACAGTGTTAATTTGTTTTTATTCATTGGTAACTTAAACTCAGTCTACAAATTGCTATACAAATGAAAAAGCTGCCAAGTTGGAAGAGTGCTTCATATCTCCTTTTGATCCACCTAGCATTTAATGAAAACGAAGATTTAAATAAAATTTATAATTTATACAAAACTCCTAATGTTGTACAATTTAAAATTATAACCAAGTTTTAATAAAGAAGTACTCGAATTTGTAATATTATATACTAAATAATGTAATATATTATGTTTATTCTAAAAATGTTGAAATGTCGAAAATGTGGCCGATTTTAGAACCTTTTTAATTTTAAAAACTGAATTTTCATGCAAAATGTATTAATTTTGAAAATATAGAAATTCAAATTCAAATAACACAAAGGGGGTTGAAGGGATGGTACTGTTTTTTTTTCGCATATGTAAAATTTTATTATTAAAAAACTATTTTTTAATTTATTTTTAAATTAACCTTCCGATGTAGGTTGTTCCTTATATATACCTCCTCCTCCACCTAAACAGAGCAGCGGGTTAAAATGTGAGTGAATTGGGTAGGCACTAACCTATTGCACCTAATTTGTAATAAGTTGAATTTAAATGGTTATATATAAAATGTGGCTTATTTTATAGTCTTTTCATGTTCCAAATATTCAATTTTCATAACTATATAATAAATTTTGAAGTGTAATATTTCTATGTGATATAAGAATGGAAATAAATTTTTCGCATAAGGTGTGAAATAGTATTTTTAAGAAAATAATTTCTCATTTCTTCAATCCAGTATATGTACTCTTCAAGAACTTTAATTTGATACCCTTTTGAATAATGGGCCCAAAATGACCCAATTTTTGGGCCCGTATAACCAAATGTGCCCCACGGACTACCCTCATGGTTGCATCCTATTTCATAAACATACCTTCTTGACCCTATTAAAAAGGGAAGAAGTTAAAAATTTTGAATGATTTCACTAGCCTCTTATACCTAATTTATAAGATTAAAAGACCTATCTGAAATGTAAATACCAAAAATTCAATTTTCATAAAATCTGGTTCTATTAAATCATATTATGTATATTATGTTATATTTTCATGTAGTAATTTTAAAAATTAATATATACATATATAAATTATAAAAACCTGCCAAGTTGGAAGAGTACATTTCGAGTATTTAGTATATGTATATATAGTAATAGAAATTCGAGTACTCGAGTATTTTTTGTATTATCTTATATCATAACTTCAACCCTACGTTATAGATAAGAATTTGATCATTTTTACCATTCGAATAACTTTTATATACCATATCAAGATTCATAAAAGAACGTAAAATATATTTACTTTCAAATTGTGAAAAAACATAGTTTTATAACATATTATAACTTTTACTTAATTCTTTGTTTTTATTAAATCCTAGGTTTATCTAAAAGGGAATATGAAGCACTCTTCATGATCCACTCTTAATTGCATATATTATACATTTAATAACATCAACCTAGTATTACAAATTCGAGTACTTATTTATAAAATGCAATACGAACATTATATATTCGTATTGCACTCGATACAGATAGTCTTTGTTTAATTTTAGAAAAAATATATAATTACTTTGCATATTTTTTACAAATGTAATCAATATGATTTTTAAATTCTAAATTGCGATCTATTACTACTCCTAAATATTTAATTTCATTAATATTTTCTATAATCTGACCATCATTATACAATTATCATCAGTAGTACCATTTATAATAATACATTTTATTTTATTAACAATAATTTTTAATTTATTCATTGAACCTAAGTTCAAATCGTAAAACACTATTACTTCTAAAATAGGTACAACAGGTAAGTGCCTTTCCATTCCATATTAAAAAAAAATACCCCCCGCCTTTTTTAAGTGGATGAAGGGCTTATATATTGCAACCCCTCAGCGGGGAAATTTATTAAAGAAGTGAATAATGAGTTTCTTAAATATACTATTTTACACCTTCTCCATAAAAATTAGCCCCATACCTCTACCCCACCTTCAGTTTAAAGTGAAAGACTTTTAAAAGGGCTATTAAAATTGTGTTTTTTGTATTAAAAATGGTATATTTATAACAAACATGCAATATTATTATATGACAATTTATATGACAATTATCGAAAAGTGGGTGGCGCTTACTTTTTTTGTTTTGAAAAAATTAGAAGCCATCATGGAAATTGTTGTTGTTTTTCAATTAAATTATTTTTTAATAAAATGAAATAAAAAAAAAATGAATTTAGGAAGCCATCTTAAGGTTAAGGGTGGCCAGGCTATCTTAAAATAATTGACCATTTCGAATTTTTTTCCCTATTATATTAATGAGGTAATCAGAATTAACATTGTTTTTGTTTAACATTAAATATAAGTATTTAATAAAATTTCATTATATACCTCTGCTTCTTCGTTAATTATCTTATTTGATATTTTATTATCAGATGATCTATTATTAGTGTTGGTGAAACTATTTTGAACGTTTACTGTATTGTTAGAGTTTTCAGGTATTAATAACTCTTCTTGATGCATATTGTTATTTTCGACAGATATGTCGTTTAATTTATTCATTTATTCATTTATTCTAATTTAAAGGAGTATTTTATTTTAAATAAAAATTTTAGAAAGATTTTTGTTAAATAAAATAAAATAAATAAATGAAATGACATAAAATTTTTAGAAAAAAAATAAAAGTAAATTTTTTCGCCCCCTTAAATATATTTTTTCAGAATTGAAAAAATATATTTAAGCTAAAAGAGCCAACATACTTATATATAATATATATATAATTTATATTTTATAAGTGTTTAGTCAACCAAGTTTTAATTTAAAAATACATATATAAATGATGATTTAATTATTATTATTATAATAATAATTTAAAATTATAATGATATATATGCTATTTATCATTAAGTTGATTGTAAGATATAATTGATGTTTTAAAATGACTTTAAAGCTGCATCGGCATAATATCACATAACTAAGTGTTTAGGAATTATTATATTTTTTGTGCGTTTTCGATCAATTTGAAATATTAATTGTGTTTAAAATAAAATATTTTGTTTTATGCAAACCTATTGGAAATCAATTATAAAATTTAAATACAAAACAAGGTAAGTAAAAATATTAAATTCTTTTACATAAGAGTATTGTAAATGAACACTGGGTTAATATTTTTAATTTTAATGACCTAACATAAAGAGGGTTGAGGGGATGGGGCTGATTTTTTCATATAAGGTGTAAAATTTCATTGTTAAAAAAGTATTTTTCCATTTTTTTAAATTAGCGCCCGCGGAAGGCATGGAGCTTGTTTCCTAAATATACCCCCTCCTCCACCCAAAAAGAGCAGAAGGAAGGTATCAAAACGAGGGACGAGCTTTAATCAATGAAATGGAGATAACCGCAAAAAGA